>JABASD010004504.1:0-15301 GCA_019776165.1 Pogonognathellus flavescens
TGTGCGTGCTTTACGATTGTTGGGTACATCAGAATATAGAAGCAGAGAGTAAGGCTTCTCATTCTATAGTATTGAATGAAATACTTACCACGAAAAAATTCAATGTAAGTTTGATTAAATTTTACCAGGTAAGATGACTTAGATGAAAGAATTGAAACCTTTGTTTAAACTTCTGTTTGAAAAATGGTTCATTTTTAATTTAATTTCTATTTTTAATGCCTTTTCTTTTAATTTGGGGTTTTTATTACCTGAAAACTTTGCATTTTAACGTTTGGTTAATCTAAATGCAATTTAAGTGAAGGAAATTTAATTTTGTCGAAATCTTTTATTGGGGATTTTATTTCCTCTTTCATTTTTAACAGCATTTTATTTACTGTTTGTACCAAAACGTCTGGAAGATTGTAAACTTGTTGTAAATGATGCTTCCTTTTACTACAGCGGATGTATTCATTCATTCATCATTGGAAAAACCAATCCACAAGATTGAAAAAAATTCAAACCGTGAGTTTATCTTCTACATCGCATACTTGGACATTTACGGATTGACTGTTCTTTATGGTTGTAAGTCAATTCTTTTTACAACGACTTTGAATTGGTTCTAGCTCTTTGAACTACTTTGTTGTTGACTCGTTAGGTCGTTACCGGAACAAACTGTAAATTTCTTGCCGTATATGCGACGAGCACTCAAAAACGTGAAAGCGTTCAGGTTTTATTATTTTTATTTAGCATAACGTTGAGATTACAGTCCCAGACGGAATATTAGTCAATTGGCGAACAGGGAAAACCACTCTGATCTCTAACTGCAGTTCTGCTCAGTGTAAATAGTAACGACAGTCGTACTTTTATTTTTCTGCATCTGGATTTGAAGAGGAGGAGGTAGAGGTGGAAAAGTAATTCAATCAAATCAACTCAGCAACCTTTTCTACTTCTCTTGGTATGCCGTTGGTGGTGACAAAAGGAAAAGATCCCTACGGATGAAATGAGATGAGTAAACGAAGGACCCAAAAGGAAGAAAGCAGGAAGGAGAAAGCACAGAGAAAGCACAGAGAAAGCGAGAAGCGAAAAAGAAAGCATGAAATACTACTTGTTTGTCAACGTACATTACATTACTGCACAAGAGAGAAAGAGACGTGAGGCACACAAGAAATAAAAAGAGAAAAAACCAAGAGTCGGAAACAACCTATTTTTCATGAAAAAAGCAGGTCGAACGACTTTTTTTTTCTCTTTTTAGCCTTTCATCGCTTAGATTAAACGCCAAACAGTTCCAATTTTTGAATTTGACCCTGGAATAACCTTAAAATATACATAAAAGCTGCTTTTTCAAAAAATTAATTTATATAGGTAAAAAGCTCGTCAAATATCTGTAAGCTGCTTTTTGAAACAAATGAATGAAATATGAAAGCTGCTTTTCTAAAATAATTTAACTTATATAAGTAAAAAACTCATTTTATATATCAAAAATTGAGTAAAAGCTGCCTTTTCAAAATAAATAAACTTACGCATATAAGTTAAATATTATCCACAATTAATAACAATTAAGTTAATCTGAGACAAAAATGACAACTGTTTTCAATTTTTGTCTTAGAAAAAGAAGTGTCTCAGCATTTGAGAATCAATTTTATTGGTAAATGCGTGAAATTGAAATCATTGACAAACTAAATAAACTTTTTAAGCCTTTTTACTTTCAGCAAACGTTGTTAAAAAAGGTGAAAAGTGAAAAAAGTGAAAAAGGGAGTTTTTACATCTCTGAGTAGTTTGCTGGTTGCGTGGTTCGCACACATGGACTTCCTTTGTCAGCAGTTGCCTTTTGCTTAGTTATGTTATTGGGGATCGGAGTCAGAGCAATTGTTATGCAAATCCCGAAAACACGAGTCGCATTCAAATTCTAATCCACCGCAAGAAACGTAACGTAGACTGTACACACTCACAGGAAGGAACGGGAGAGATGTTTAAAGATTTGAAAGTTGTAGGACGTTGTGTAGGAAAAAGAAGATTGTGTGCGAGGATCACATATCACCACCAACAACACACTTCGTTCTTTCACTCAACCCATTTTATTTATCCCGGAGAAACTAAATTACCTACTACTTCATTCCTTTTGCCCTATGTGCTTGTCGTAAACTCATGGACGACTACCTAAATAAGATGGAAAGACTTTCCCCGGTTATTACGGCACGAGCACGTAACTACCGGGTAGATATACTTTAAATACGAGTCAACAAAGAAAGTTGAAATGAATTCAGGCAGAGATGAAACCGCGGAAAAACAAACAGGAATTTATTTCGCTATATATTTGCATTATTTACCTTCCAGCTTTTTACTACGGCCTTATTTGTACGCTGCAGTTAATATAAAACTGTACATAAAACTATCTTACTCATATATTAACGAATTGCTTTATATTTTATATGTTATAGGTTGATGCAGAAAACAACTTGTCAAATTAAATTCAACGGCGTTTTCTCTATTTACACAAAAAGTTCATTGCTTCTAGTATTTCGTGTGCAGTTTCGTTCGTAAAAGATATTTCCTCGTCTCAATCTCCCCGAAACAATTTTCCAACATGGCTAAATAAAACTTTGAACATGTTCATTAATTTTTACAGACACTAAAGTAAAACCAAAGTACAGAAATAGAATATGCTGTGTAATTAATTAAAAAAAGTTGCAAAATCATTTCTTTTAACGTTTAAGTTTTAAAAGTCGTTTTAAGATTGTAGAACACATTTGAAGAAATAATCTGTCCATGTATTTATACATTTGTAAAGTCTCATCTTCTCGTGAGACATGAGACAGTTTTATTAAAATTTCCCGTAGGTACTTTTTCATTTCGTCATGATTCTGATTCTTGAGATCTCGCAAGTTTTTTAATAAATTGTCACAAAGTGCTGGGATTTTTTACTACATGAATAATTTCTATCTTTTATTTTATCCTGTCCGATTTTGAATGTACCCGTATTTGCCTCACAGTTAGCTTTGCCTGTGTGCTCTCCGACATTCATCTAAAAATTGCAATAACGTAAATGGATTTTCTGCACTGGTATTTTATTATGCTAAATTACTTGCAATTTTAAGTCTCCGTACAAAAAGTTTAGCAATTCGTCTCCATTCGTTGACGACAATATGGAGATGTATCAACTTGGAGACACTGAACAGACAGACAGAGAATGTAGCAAGGAAGAGGAGACAAAAAGAGCAATAATGCTAGTGTTCGTTTCATCAAATGTCAAGATATGGCATGGCAAATGACATGTGAATCTGCGTCATTTCAGGTGAGGTGTGATGACCTGATAAAACAGAAAACTTGTCACTCTAATATCCTTTTACTGAAATGGAATTTATTTTATCCCCTAAAGGATCCACTGGATCATCATTTATAACCTGAAGACTTTCCCTGGTAATGTTGCATTATAACTTTGTCGATATTGACACATACAATACATTATTTTACCTAAACGGCAAATTGGCAAACATGGAGTATCACTGATCACAAATTGTTATCAAGATTTTTGGATTTTAAAGAAAAACAACTATTTTACTGTTTTCAGTTTGAAAATCAAAAGAATAATGTAATTGGAAGACTTTCAATAATTTATTATTTCCGCTTAATTTTAACGATAACTAAAATTGATGACTAAAACTATGAATTCAAAATTCAGAAGATTTTTTCATTTTTCAAGTGTTTTTATAGCTCCAAGATATTTAATTTTTTCAGTAAATGTTAATGTTCTTGTAATTATTAAATCGTACACGCTAAAATACTTAATGACTTGGAATTCATATAATATTGGAAATTTTAAATTGTCCTGCAAAACTTTTGATGTACCCTGTACTCCGGAATTGAATTCCTTTACAAGCAAGTTGGAAGTTACATCAGTCTATAGTAAATCTGAAAGCCAATACACAATCGCAGCTAGCATTCAATTTAAGTAATGATCTTGAACTAATGGCGTCAATTTTTTTATACTTTGACACAAAGAAAGTAAAAAAGTGTGAAGTCTCAGAGTGAAAACGCTGTCATTTTTATCTCTCAAAAACCAAAGCAAAATCGTGTACAGTAGCAGAAGCTAACGTGAGACAGTCCTTGAGGACATATTTCCTTCCAAAAAGAAGTGTTGTAACACAAACTCAAAAATGATATCTCGTAACGCATTGTGTGGATTCAAAGGATGACTAGCAGTTGACAGGTCTGCTGTCAAGTCAACTCTACAGAAGGCCAAACTTGGCAGAATCTCTATCCACTTCAACAACTACACAAAACACAACCAATCATCCAAACTGGATGAGTTTTCAATTCTACAATTTCATACAAATCCAGGATGGACTAAATTTTGTAACGAAAATGCTGAAGAGGATTGCTTTCGTTGTGAAGTGTCGTCATATTTCAAAACGGGCAACGCGAGAGTGAAATGGAAGAACGAAAAATGGCAAAGATGAAAGGAATGCTGCAAGTTTTCACTCAATTTTGTTTAAATTGTTTTGTGTTTCAAAAGAGTTAGTTATCCAATTAGGTATTTTTAAAGATAAACACTGTCATCACCATCTCTCATTTATTTCAATTGGCTAATTCAAAATTGACGTCCACATATCTTAAGAATTTCCCTTTTCAGTAGAACGTGTAATATTCTTATTCTAAGAGAAAATGTATGAATAAACGCTACATAGCAGGATCAAAGCTATAATTACAAAATCTCAACGTAATTTGGATAAAAAGTCTAATTTTCTTCACAGAAAACTCGGTTAGCATAACAGATAATAATAAAACCCTGCGAATATATTTTTTGCAATATTTCTCATTATTGTCAGATTTCCTCATTATTTGCAATATTGTTGAATTCATGTTTGCAATTTTTCTTATTATTTACAATATTATTTGCAATATTTCTCATTGTTTGCAATCTTTCTTATTATTTATAATATTATTTGCAATATTTCTCATTGTTTGCAATTTTTCTTATTATTTACAATATTATATTTGCAATTGTTCTTATTATTTACAATATTATTTGCAATCTTTCTCATTGTTTGCAATATTCCTCTTATCATTTTTAATGTATCTCATGTTATTGCAATATTGTTTACAATATGGATAGTTTGCAGTGCTAAGATTTGATAGAAATCATAAAAATAAGTGACATTTCAGCAATGGTATACACTAGCTAGTGAAATTCTAAGCTAGTAATTCATTGTACTAAAAATTAGCATTAATGAATTAGCGAATAATGGGACTGACATATAAACCTCATGAAATAATTAAATAAATATGCTTTGCACGGACTTTTCTGTCTGAGATTAAAAGTCATCGGTTGCATTTTTTTAAATACAATTGATTATCATGGCCATTTTCACTTAAGAAATGCCAGTGAGACACTTTTTCCGATTGGTAACATAATTTAGCCGAAAAAAACATGGAATTGCACCTACCTTGTATTTTCTGGTGTAAAAGACGAATGACACGAAACTGTCTTTAGTATTTATGTCTGATGGCTTGGATATGTTGTAGTAAATTGCGGGAAGCTGGAGACACTCTTGGCAACGACACATTGTCCATGTCTATTACATCTGCAATAAAAAGACAATTCAAAGATTAATAGAAAGTTATACACACGGTTTATTGTGACTTCCTCAGAGTATGTGTATATACATCTCCCACACAAAGCATTTTATATTATACTTGTAGTACAATTCACGTTGGAAAGCTGCCAGTCTGCAAACGTTGTTTCTAATGTGCCACACGAGGTTAAATGTGAACTAAAAGTATCGATGGAAAATTATAAATCTTTGTAGCGCACCGTCGTCGTCATTTATAACATTGATAATAATATCTCCGCCCGTCCGTTTACAAAAATCTCGGTAGTAATAGTAATAATGCTCGTATTGCAGTAAAACCCAGTGCATTATCTCAATCTCCGTTCTAGAGTTAGAAGTTAAATGTGCTATCTGCCATCAAAATAAAAGAATGATATGTTTTTTGCCATTTTTTTTCTTTCTTTTGCAAAAGTATTTTGTGGAAGAAGGTATAAATGAGGGAATGTGTGTGTCTGTGCAAAAACGGTGATGTTCCGTTTCCTGAACATATGATGATGGTGGCAGCAGCCCCCATTGAGTTATGGCGTGATCAGGAAATTTGTAGAAAATGTAATAAGTCAATTTATTCGAGCGTCTCCACGGGGAAGCTGATAAGAGCGTTGAATGAGAGATATCTGTGAAATAAATCCCGTGAAAGGAACATAAAGAACGCGCCGAGAGAAAGAGACTGGAGAAAGCAGTAAATAAGGAGAAAGCACAGACGGACAGCCCACACATTAAGTAACTAAACCTAAATAAACTAAGTAAAGCCACGCCGAGTCCAGATAAGTGGAAACACAATACACTACACATTACCCAACAGATACAGATAACAAAATCCATTTCATATATTTCCTATATTTATATAAGTATATAATGTAACTAGATTAACAGCAGACACACATACACAACTTTTCCTGGTGTAAATACTTATACCGTATATTAAAAGAAATCTTACGGATTACTATTTTCCAGTTTCAATGAATGTAATCAAATCTAAACTAGGAAGAAGATTTCATTTATTATTTTCTAGTTTTTACAGCATTTTGTACCATTCTTTACGTTTTGAAAGATTTTGTGCAATAATTTTACATTTGTGCAGGGTTTTTTCTTGCAATATTTTAAAAAATGTGCAGGACTTTTTCCAACATTTTAAAAAATTTGCAAGATTTTGTGCAACAATTTTCTTTCTTTTTCACTCATTTGTTTCACATTCTTTTACAATCGCCTGTAAATTTTTTGCGTTCAAATATTTCAGAGGTACAAAAGATTCTAGTTAAGGTTTAAAAAGTTTATAATATATAAATACAATAAAAATAAAAATAAAAATATATTTGATGATATCATCAGAGTAGAGATAATTGGCATCGTTAATGCTACACAAACTACTTATGAGTCTTTATAAATCAACAAAGATAAATTAATCATGGTTAAGATTATGAAGATAAAACTGCTGATTCAATCAAAAATAATTACATATGGCATTCTCAATAACTACTATCTGTAGTATATATTTCGTTTTGCCTACAAAACCATACAACATTCTTTTTGCCTTAAGTATTTACTTGTTGTGGCAGCGGAATACCTAAATTGGAATTTAGTTGAAGTCTATCTTAATACGACACCGAATTAAATTCATTTATTTACAGTTTTATGTGGTAAATATTGTCAATCCGGGATGTGACTCTGGTTTCGCTTTGTGCATGTTTGGTGAATAAGAAGAGCATTGAATTGGAAAGCAGAGACGAAGAAAGAGGAGAAATAGAAAACAAGAGAAGTGATCCAAACTCATTAATCCACAAAACGATTCAGTGATTCAGTCAGACTCCAATTTGAGCTGATCTGCCAATGAATTGCGAATCCAAAGTGCTTAGTCTGCTCTAACCATTCAACTTTGAGGTTCTGCGACCACCACAAAGTAAATACACAAAGCTGACTTGACGGCAACGGGAAACTTACACTGAAATTTCAGTCTGAAATGCAAGCTGACAGAGAGACAACGCAAAAACACAATTGCATCTCTGCTGATGCAACTGGACAGAAAGATAAGCATCGGATTGCATTCTGTGGAATCTCTATATACAAAATAACAAATTAAGTCAATTCCGTTGTTTCTATTTCAAAGGCTTTCCTTCCATTCCAATAATTTACGTGCAGTGACAACCCGGTGAAACAATTTAACAGTTCTTGTTAGTTTCAATTTCCGTTGTACAATAAACACCCGTTCCTGGAATAAGTATACGCAGCACAATTATATAAAGTTGTCATGTACTTCATACAAAAAAATCATCAGAATCAGAAACAATTATACAAATTAAAAAAGTTCAGAAATCGGTTTTTAGTCCGACTTAAAAATAATGTATTATTGAAATTAATCTTTCTTTTAAATAGTTTTTATTTGTCTTTCCAAGAAAGAAAACTGAGACATGTACATGGAACAATCAAGGTTCGCATGGCTCGTGGCTAATTGGCTATATGACAAAATGGTAAAAATGATTATCCAAAATTTGTTGACTTTTGGCCAAAATGGTAGAATGAGACCAAAATAGAAAAACATCAAATAATGATTTAATGGTTTTCCAATGATTTTGTCACTTTCACAACAAAGAGCTTTTGGCAGTAAAAATTGATATTTGTATCCTTTTATTTTGATATACAATTTATTTAGATGAAAACATGGTGATTTTGCATAGCCGTTTTAGACGTTTTTGGGCCATTTTGGACGGCTGGCTGGTTGAAAACGAAATGCTGGCAAAAACGAACCATGGGCACAAAAATGTGGTGGGTAGAAGAATCTTTTGGATTACTACCTACACGTTTGCATTATCATATCACCCCATCCATTTTAAACCTTCATGTGCAAAGTGCGACAAGTAAATTGCATTTATTTCTGGAAAGGAATAAATGGCTTTTTCCACGAATTCATCTTCTATGGACCACTATTGTACATATTGAAAAAAGTACTCAAAAAGCACTGGGTTGATTTCTTTGAAGAGAGAAATGTAAAACCTCGGTTTGGATTTGGCAAGAGCATTTGAATGGTTCAGTGTTGTATTCCGTATGTAACCACATAAAGTAAAGCTTTTTGATGTGGGTGGATATACTATATAGACCTTCCACTTCTCCTTTTATATTTCCCTTAAAATAATCTTTCTTTGTGTATAGATATACTCAAAATCCTCATGGTATACGTGGCCAGAGAATTTATATTGCTTGGTGATTGTCCCGCTCCCTTCCATATTTTTATAAAGTCCTCATTCATGTATACTTAACTGACAATGACTGTAATAAACATTAAGATAACAGTTCTCAAATCATATGTAAAGTAAAATGGTATTCAACTACATACTCACAATTCAAACTAAACTTACAGCACAGGGTGACTAATAATAAAATTCCTTAGAATTCGCAAAAAACATCTTTTCTGCGAATCCTAATTACTCTAAGAAGAGTACCTAACAAAAATTGCTTTTATTTGACAGATTTACACGAAAGTGTGATTTTGTCTGCTTTGCAACCTCCTGTGAATTTTTTTAATCTAATTCTAGAGAATGCTATATATAGATAATGACTAATTAAAACAGAATCTTTTACAATGAAAAAGTTGAACAGATGTGTGTTTCATAATTGTTGTTAGGCTTTGTAAAATTGCAAATTAAGACAAAACTCCTCATTCAACATAAAATAAAAAATAAATAATCCAAAACACATAAATAAAAATTAACTGGACATACCTATCGAATAAAAGTAAACTATTTTTCAAATTCCTTGACTAAGAAACAGGCTACGTTGTATTCTGATTTCACGATGCCAGGAGAGCACCTCTACTAAACGCGTATAATATTATACCACATAAACTGTAAATGAGTTCCTAGTTATATTTATACATAGAAATTTTTACGTTACACGAGATTACGTTTTACATTATTCGCACTACTACACGCCATAACATATGCATAAGTGCATATATACAAGATAATGTAGCACGTAAGCTTTAAATAATGCATTACAACGAATATTCTCCTACTTGAGGCAAAATCACATGTACAAATGAAGGTACTCTCGTATACTGGGGTATAAGTATTATTTAGTTCATTCGCACCATGGGTATTACATTACAAGATATAATATACTATCTGTATGTTATATTATATTGCGTTTGCTGCGTATATATAAAGTACAATGAACATTAGATTGAGCCAAAGCCACCCATCAATGTGATTTATTGCCGAATTGAGTTTAGTACATGAAGTACTTACAATGTCTCTGAACATCTCTCCGCAGGTCTGCAGCTCGAGATAAATTTCAACAGTTAAATTCATACAGGGAGAATACTAAAGCGTTCTTTTGAAAACGAACCTATTTTTTGCAAATTTATGTGAGCTCTATAAGACTTCAGTTTAAAATGTATGGCTGGTTGAATGAATTTAGTAACCGCACATGCAAGCTTTCCCCTCAGAATACTTTTTCTCTCTATAAGAAGAAGAAGCAGTTGCATTTAAGGATCTGGTATATGGCGTATAGAATGAAACTACTGCTACAGGGAAGACTTTTTCTGTCAGAGAAATCGACAATGCACAAGATGTTCCAGTTCCAGCAAGCAGATAGGCAATGTGAAAAGCCAATGATCCCAAAGCCCTACTTGTCACACAGATCTCAATTAAGCTGGCTGATCCACTTGATTTGTGATCAACTCGGCTACACTTCCAACGATTCCTATATCTTATATGTTGTTTTATATTATATTATTCTATATATATTGAGATATTCGAGACTGGGGGCAAAATATACACAAAACATGTTTTCAAAGAACAGGGCCGTTATATTTGCCTAGGTATATATCGACAGAAACATTTATAATCCTTGTAGAGGGCATATAATAATATCGTGGTTTTGTAGGTGGAGAAAGTAAATCTTGACTTGTTTTGCTTTCACAATTTGCTACTTCTTTTTACTCAGACGGAAGTAACAACCCGCTTTGGTTCGTCAACAAGCCTCAAGCTAAATAAATCTGCGACAGTCATTCAATATTATTAGAGCTATATATAAAATATTTCATCTTTTCTCTAAATATTGTCGTTCTGAAATAGGATTTTCTCGTGCAACTCTCAGAATCTATATAAAATATCTTTAACTTTAAATATTAACTACCATAATCTTCTAATAAGTACCACATAAGCTGTAAATAGCATTTAGTTTCTTAAAGTCTTAAAACTTTGCTTAATAAAATTGTTGAATAAAATTTCAGAAGTTCTGAATAATTAAATTCTTACGTGAGTTATTTCTAAAATCGTGTATATATTTTTGGGATATCTTAGGAGGAACAATTAAGTTTTATTGCCGTTAATGTATAATATTAAATGTAAAGTATACACGAGAAGGTGGAGAAAGCCAAATTTGGTTTTTAACAAGCTATCCATCAATCATAAGAAATTACCTTAAATTATACACTGTGAAATTCTTTAAAATATATGTATCCCATTTCCATTTAAAAGGAAACTTCGTTTACACAAAACTGGAAACTGCTCAAACACATTTTAAACTGCATGTTAAAAAGTAGCTATTAAGGAAAAGCTATAATTTTCCTGATTACGCAACTAGTAGTAGCCATAAGGACATTGCAGCGTTTAATTTATTTGGCATAAAGGACGGAAAACGGAAAGAAAGGGAATTTTCTTGATGGTGTCATGACACGAAAGAATTAGACTAAAGAAATCAGTTCAAAGTAATAACGTTCGTATATAGTTTCCTATATTGCACTGTGTACACACATAACATTACATTACATAGTATTATATCGTTAGCTGAAATAAATTAAGTGTACATTTGCACTTTGATTTGACCCTCTGCCTTGGTGTATGTTGTGTCTGCCCATGATGGAGTTCATGTTGTTGCACTGTAAACAAACACAAACACGAAACGCTGAACTGTCTCGTCGTTTTGTAACTTGTGGAGCTCTACGCTCTGCTCTGTACACGAATTACTTGCTATAAAAAAGGAAAAGCATTTTCCTCCCTTGCCGTAATAATATTACTATAGAGAAACTAGGAAACGAAATACCCAAAACCCGTGCATATGGGTTTTTTGCGTTTCGGATCGTCAAAAAGTTTTAAAAAACCTTAAAAGTGGGTTTTGGATGGTCGAAAAGTTAAAAACCCATCCAATTGGGTTTTGGGTGTTCGAAAAGTTAATAAACCATCCAAGTAAGTGGGTTTTGGGTGCTCGAAATGTTAAAAACCCATCCAAGTGGGTTTTAGGTGATCGAAGAGTTAATAAACCCATCCAAGTGGGTTTTGGGTGGTCGAAAAGTTTAAAAAGCCATCAAAGTGGGTTTTGTATTTTTCAAACCGAGCCCAAATGGAAATAAGATAATAATAACTCAAATTCGTAAAATGATATATCTAATATTCATTAAATAATTGTTTAGTTTGTTATTAAAAGAAAATGCAGTGGGATTTGAAATTACTGCTTTTTTCGGACTGACTAAACCCCAATTTACCCAAAAAACTAATTACCCGAAAAAACCCATGAGTGTGGGTTTTATAAAAAGCATGGGGTTTTGGTTTCCTGAGCTTGAAGGCTTATAAATACACGTTGCTTGGTTGAGTGAGTTGATTACTGTATAAAAAAGCAAGTGCATTATGGGAAATTGCACTTTTCATTGCTTCACATTAGAGGTACTTACTCCAATTTCGTAAAGAGGTTGTTGTTGTTGTCCTAGTCTTTTTAATATTCCTTAGCACAGCAATAATTCGTCCAACCAATTCAGCGTCGCATGTTCTTGGCGACTCAACTCAAGTAGGGAGTCTTGTTCATATAATAATTTGCAATATGCATTACATGAGCTTGTCCTTATATTCTGGGAAAGGAAGGGAAAGTAATAATATTAGTAAGATATCGTGTATTGTCTCGCAATGTGATTCTGAATGAAAAGACTACTACTACCAGGCAAAAGAATGGAGTGTGCAGAAAAAGGGGGAAGTGAACCAGAGGGTCCCAGCGGGGAATCCTCGGCCCAACGAATTTATTCAGCCAAATAATTTTACTGTCTGCCAACTCGCTTTTTAGGTCGCTTTTCTCGTCCGGAAGCAAAATCTTGTGTGCAAACACAAGAACAAATGTACTACAACAACTAACACACTTTTTCTTCATCTTTATGCAAAAGGTAATACATCAAATAACAACAGTCACAAAACACTAAGAATCTATTGACTTACATCACAAAATGAATTTAAAACGTGCAAAATATTTTTTGAAAGATTTTGTTTCCTTAAGTTCTACTTAAACACAATTTTAATAGATTCAGTTTTAAATATGTCAAGGTTAAAATAATTAACTGTTTAAATTACTCGTTAAATAATTTAGTTCAACATTTAATTGGGCTAGATACTCAAAATATATTTTGGAAAATATTCCTTTTGCGTGGGCGTTGTTTCAATAAAGTTCTAGTCATTACACAATTTTAATAGATTCCTTTTTAAGACTCTCAGGGTTGAAATAATTAAAACTGTTTAAATTACTCCTTAAATAATTTAGTTCAAGATTTAATTGATTTAACAAGGTTTCTAATTTATTTCGCCCACGCCTTTTTCACTCTAAGTAACATTCAACATCGTTTTGAGTGGAAATTCGGTATTTACAGGTAAGTATTCATTTAATAAGGCACAGTATAATTTACTTCCAGATAAATTCGTTGTAGGAACTGTAAAAGTGTGTCGAGAGTGTCATTAGTCAACTTAGATGATGAAGCTGATGGTACATTGAAAGTCATCGCATGAAGTTCCTGGCTTGACTTTTGAGTTTGTTGTCATTTGATTGTAAATGGGAAGACTGGAGAAATAAGTATATAGGGTGTTCGTCGTGCAGCGAAACGGAAATGAGGGTTTATAATATGATTATTAGCGACATGGACTGTAGAGGAATACGAAACAGGAGTGCGAGAGAAAGTGGTTGTTAATTTTATGTGGGGGTTAGACATTAGAGAGAGAAAGGATTGCAGAAGCAATAAGTGAGAAGAGCAAAAGCGGAAGAGCACCTTTGAGAGAGAGCAAGTTTAGTGCGGGTTAAAGTATTCCTGTTTGTACATTATTACATTACACAGAAACAGAGCCAGAGCAGGGCAGATAGCAATATGGTGACAACGACGGCGTTGACAGAGATGAACGAGTTGGACGTGAGCAGGAAGGAACACAACCAAGTCAACTCCTATAATACTTACCTACTTTCTTAACAAATTCTACAATATATGTGTCTTCCTTACCATCTTTTCACAAATAACGTATTTCCTCAATTAAACCACAGGGGTTTAATCTTTGAATAAATTGCAACGTTAATACTACTGGGCAAAGCACCAAATTAAAAAATCCTAAATTAATGAAGATGCATTAGAAACTTTAATGCTGTCATGGTAATAAACTTTTATAGATTATTCACATCAAATGGAAGGATAAAAATATAACGAACAATTTTTAAACTGGGAAATATTTGAAATAATATGAATATGAAAAAATAGGTTGAATTGTAATTTTAGTTGTCCCATTTGTCTCATGGACTCTTGTAATACTAAATCAGAGTGTTTATTATTTAGTGAAATTTATCATAGAAAAATCAAATCTGTTTGTAACATTAATCAAAATGTATGATACAATAATAATAAAATAGAGCCGGCCCCTTTATTAATTTTGCTAAATCCATCCTGTTCTGTTATTATATTATTACTGAGTCAATTTGGCTACCATATTTATATGTATGGCAGTGACAGTTTTATTTTTAATAAATATTGTTTTTCCCCCTTAATGAAAAATTTTTAAACTGGAAAAATGAAATTATATGAATATGAAAATTAATTAAAAGTTAAAATCTGTTCATGGGTTTAATTTAACGTGTTCAATTTATTTGTGCAATTATTCCTTGCAATAAACCCGTGTGTTTCTCGGAAATTGATCTTAGAAGAATTAAGCCTGTTTGTAAAAGGGAAAATACGGTTGACAGGTTTTTGTAGTAGCTATATCTTGTCTGTCTGTCTGTGTCTCTGTGTGTTTTGGATTGTCTTAGGTCCCTCACTCAACGACTTCAATTCCACAAAGCGCTCTTTGCAAATTGCTCCTCAGGAATACTTACGACCTGCAATATTACACTTTTACTTTGCCCTCCTGTCCTCCTTCAACTTTCTCCACAGGCAAAGAGTAATAGCACGGCAGTAGTAAAAAGCAAAGCAGAATTTAACACAACAGCTTTCTCAGGCAGATTCCCCGTGTTCGTGACTAACTTTTATATTCAGCAGGGACAAACTCTTTCTTATTCTTAGTCACAATCCCACCGGCGACCCTTATACGACAATCGTTACTACTACTGACCTACGCTTAACAGCACTACTATAGATCAGCTTTATGTGTACAAGAAATTTAATTTCGTGTCCTACTGCGCACAGAGAGAGAGAGAGAGAGAGAGAGAGAAGGATGACAAAGAAAACAAGAAAGATGGTCAGGGACACGAATTTGCACCAAATAACTACATAAATTCGACTACAATGGAAAATGATATATTGCGCTAGTATAATGGCGTTTTATTAAGTAACGAAGTTACTTTATGTGAAGACTGAAGCTGTCTGTCCGTCGTTCACCACGATAACTTGAGAACGCTTTGAGATATTTTGATTATATTTGGTACACATACTAGTGATGTCATATGTGAGGCTAAGTTCGAAGATGGGGTCAATCGGTCAACTTCTTCAT
>JABASD010004505.1:0-15301 GCA_019776165.1 Pogonognathellus flavescens
TTACAGGAGATAGATAACATGATTCCCTACAGGGGTAAAATATAAAATTTCCAAAAAGTTTTAAAAAAAATTAAAAAGTTTTGATTTCAGTTTTTTTACTTTATACTTCCTACTATCAGGTTGGTTTGTCATTTCTGGTATTTTCTGTAACATTGATTCTACCGCAATTTTACGGAAGATTTCAAATTGATTTTGCTTGGCATTCGCATTTACCATTATTGGTATTTTCAGCTGTACTCCATTCATAATGGAAGAAATGATATCAATGTGATCCAGATAGTGGACAGAATAGTTTCTCCCTTTTACGAAATGCAGAAAATGAATTACTTCTTCAGAAAATAACAGAAAGGAAGATTTGTAAATTTCAAACAAATTAAATTTCAAGAACCTCAGAAATCTTAGCAATGTTCCTTCTCGTGCAACCTCGGTTTCACTATCTTGATCAACATTTTCCAATAGAACATGAATGGTCGTGTATTGTGGATGGTTGTAGTAAAAATGTTCCATTTCGTTGTACCTCTTGGGAACACTACGCGACCATTGAGAAGGTAAGTTCAACGTTTTGATAATGTGATCGGTGAAAAACATTTCCATTTTATCCATTCCTAAATTTGTATTGAAATGTACGAGAATATGAGCTAAACAATGGAAACCAGAGTAGACATGTGGAGATGAAAGATAAGGTTTTAAGAAATGCACAAGCGAATTAGGATTTGTATTTTCCAGGAGTAATATTCCTTCCATGCGTACAGGATTTGTGCCATTTTTTCTCAATTTTTCTCTAAGTTTTTTTACGATAATGTCAACTCGTGTGAAAGGGAAAGGAATCTTCACTTCTTTGAGCAAATCAAGCATGGCTAATTCTTCAAATTGATTTGATTGGCTACTTTTGTAAAATATGAAGTTGACATGACATTCTTCTTCCAAATCTGCCAATTCTTTTATCACGTTGATATTTTTGCAGGCCTCGGATAATAAAGTAGTGAAATATATTATGTGGCACAATGAAGTGGAAACATATAAATAATACAATGCTGTATGTATGGTCGTCATGTTGTGATGATTCTCGATTTTAGTTTTCCGGTGGAAAGGCACTGGAAAATTTACTTATAATGGTTTGCCTCAGAAAGAAAAAGTTCTCTGTTTAAATAATTTTACATTTCGTTTCTGACTATCTGTATTTATTTTTGATTTTGTAACATATTAATATATCAAACTCTCAACACATCTACTGATAAACTAATTGTAGCAGAGCAATGCAATTTAAAAATAATTTGTAAGTTTGTGGACTCCAAGTGGTTTGCGTGAGAGACAACTGGTGTCTACTGTCTATTCGAAGAATGAAATACGAAAATTTAATATTTTAACAGATGAATTTGAATTAAAAAGGTAACTTTGCTGAATTGCATACTAACAATAAACCATTTGCAACGGTGCAATAAAGTATCGTGAGAGTATTGTGAACTTCGACACGACAACATTAACACTATGTATTAGCAGCAGTATAAATTAATCTTGTTAAAAAGAATATTTAAAAACACCAATTCTCTTTTTCAAAATATTCAAACGCTGTCTGTCTCCCAATTCAAAAGTTGGGGGACTTCTTTTTCAAACCGAAGTATAATTGACATAGCAGCATTTAATACGCGGTGTGATGTGCAGGCAGTATTAGCACTGTAGTTCGTCTAAAAGGTCAAAGGTCATGAAGGAGTTGATCGATTGACCCCATCTTCGAACTTATCCTTCCAATAGACCACTACAACACGTGTAACAAGTTTGAGTCCCATATCTCAAACCGTTCTTAAGTTATTGTGCGAACGGACAGACAGACAGACAGACGTAAAACCCATTCTTATACAAGTATCTCACGATACTTAATAAGGCAAACTTAGACGATGGTGCTAAAGTGGATATTGAAGTGGACGTTGAAAATATTATTATTTTGCACTATTAATTCTGTATTATAAAACGAACCATTTAAATAAATAAAACATTTGAAAGGCGATTGACATTGACATTGACATTGACAAATTCATTTCTGTAAAATGAAAAATCTTGAGAGCATTGAAATTGATTATTTTGGTTTTATACCAAGAATGTATGCATCGGACATGTTTCTTGAATATTTTATATTTAAGTAATAGTTATATTGCAAAACGTTTCAGACAAATCAGGCACTAGTAGAGCTTTTCACCAATATGAAACTGAATGTGTGCTACTGAAAAAGTCTGAGGAAAACTCAGAACAGAACAGGAGAATAGAGTTTGTTGGAAACGCGTTTTTGCAGAATGAACATTTATACGGTCTTCCGCCAGTGTGAATTCGTTGATGATGCAGTTTCAATTTACCATTTTTACAAAAACTTTACTCACAAGTATTGCATTTGTAAGGTTTTTCTCCTGTGTGTATTTTCACATGATCTGAACGATTAGTTGAAGTGGAAAATTGTTTCTCAAACATTCCGCATTTGTATGGTTTTTCTCCAGTGTGGGTTCTTTTATGCTTGGTTAAATGACTTACATGCAAAATGTTTCAGACAAACTAAGCACTTGTAGCGTTTTTGCTTTTTTTGTTTGAGGCACACTCAGAACAGGAATGATATTTCTCTTTAGGGTGTGTTCTTTGAATCTGCATATTTCTTTTTGAAGTGTATGCAAAACATCTTTGGCAGAATGAACAAGGATATGGCTTTCCTCTCGTGTGATTTTGATCACGTACTTTACAATTTCCTTTCGGTTTGAAACTTTGTCTTTGATTTTTACGTCGTGCTTTTTCGTTATGTTTTTTCTTTAGACTTTTTTCTTGAATATATGGGACGACTTTGTTGAATGGGCGAATGTCAGTTGATGAGAAATCTTTTTTAATGTGTCGGAGAATAATGTGGGATTTCAAGTGTTCCGAGTTAACAAATGATTTTTGGCAAAAGAAACAATTTCCTGTCATTTGTGTCTGGTCTGCTGAATAATCCATGAGCGTCTTTCCTTCTGCTGTAACGAAAAATTTGTCACCTATTTCATCTCATTCTTCTGTTTCGTCGTCAGTGTCTCGATCATAATGGAACGTCGACCTTGTCCACAATTTTTCAACATACGAATTCAGCCTCCGAATTTGTACTGTACATTCCCTGGTAGTAAAATATTGTTACTCTTACGAGTATTATGAATGGGTTAGGTATGGGGTTATGGTTTATTAGTGAACTTAGTGAAATGTAATTACTGATACTGAAATAATGTGATTACTTGAGACTTGAGAATAGTAGCATTGAATAGTACATACTTGATCTATATTAAACTACCAACAATTAAGATTTGAGTATTCTGACAACGTTGGGCAGACAAATCTCCCCCGGGTTTCCAAAGTTTCTTCCTGAAGCTTACACTCGAGCTACGAAGCGTGAAGACGGATATTTATTTTTTGACTTTCATCAAAAGACTAATGATACATTTAGAGTATGAAATACGTTAACACACACGCCTGAATCAGAGATATATTCAATTGCAAGACATAATTAATTTTAGTAATACAATAACAATCGTCATGTACGGATCTGTGGACACAAAAATTACTCCCCCTTACAATGCCTTCCCAGTAACATTGACAAGTAATTCTTTTAAAATCCATCCAAGTAGATGTACTATTTGGAATGATGAAGAAAAAAAAATTATTATTATACCAAACGAACTAGTGTACGTGTTAAACGTGCCGCAATCGGAATACGCTAAAGGAGACTACAAGTGCCAGAATCCAATTAATATTTAACGTTGGGAGGAGATTCCAATGAAACATGAAATAGTATTCTATTACAGAGAAAAAGAGACCGAATTTATTCAAAAAGCGTTGACTATCACTAAAGATTTTAAATGACTCGAGTTTTTTAATTCAGGTCAAAGGTTCAGGTCCCCATATAAACTAAACCATGACCGTTAGGAAGATAACTGCTAGTTTTAATGAATTCATCGATCACATCAATAAAACATGCTTTCGGATTCAGTGATGTGATTGCAGACGGCGTGACGACATCAAAACAATTGACAAACCCAGGTGACATTGCAAAAATTGCTCCCTTTACCACGTTTGATATTAATATGGGAAAGACAACTGAGAAATATGTAGAAATTGATCAACCGCTTTTGAATAATGAAACTGATGTTCTAAAAGTATTAAATAATGCATACGGCAGTGAATTTATCCGACTGATCGATGAATATTATGATTTTAAAATTAAAGACGGCGATTCTATAACTTTACCAAAACGTATTTGCCAATTCTTTGATATATCTGTAAACACAGACAATTCCTGAAAACAGTCAATTCCTAAGCCTTCCAAAAAAGACAATATACGGAATGCAATATGCCAAAATAAAATGCGACATAATCACACCACAATTATTAGGGGATAGTTTAAGCATTGTCATTCGCATTATACCATTGGATGGAAATACAAATACCAATGTTGGCGATAAAATCACTTGAGTATTATATTATCTTTATGGCCAAAGAAGTTGTCGATGTAATTGAAATCGATTTAAACGGTTTGCCTGTAACAGTTATTTTACATTTTAGACCACGATATTAAGATGCGTACCGTACACTGTGTCAATCATAAATGTACATTGAAACAAATTACTGGCGAAGAATTAGCAGGTGGCGGAATAACTACAGAACCTGACGACACAACCATTCCATTCAATTTTCGAAAACAGATAACAAAAGCTAATGGACGGCGTCAATATGTGAACCTGCAAAAGGGTAAAGCTAAAAACAAATCGAAACGCAGCGTCAGTAAGAGGTCAGCATCCAAACGGAAATCAACCAAATCAAAAACAGTGAAAATTAAGTGCCAAAAAGCAAAAAGAAGGAAACCTAGAAGCACTAATTAATCATGGAAATGGAAACATACGAAACCTCTGAGTTTGTAGTTCGACCGCAACTAAATCTACTTTTATTTTTGTCCACCGACGTATCTGTAATCAGCTCTGGGGAAGTTGAATACTTTCCTTTACATTCTACTACTCAAAATTTAAATCCATTCAAATTTCAAATAGCTTCTGATGGTTATCACTTTTTGGATTTGAACTCCCATGAACTAACGCTAAACATCCGACTCGTAGACAAAGATAATAAAACTATTCTCGAAAGTGATAAATGTTCAGTTGAAAATAATATTCTCAACCATTTTTCGTCAGTAGAAGTTTTTATCAATAGAAAAAACGTCGATGAAAGTTTGTCGTATTACCCATATCAAAATTATATAAAAACACTGCTTGGTACTACCCAAGCGGAAAGAAACTCTTTGCTGACTTCACAGCTTTAGTACCAAAACACGCAACCGGACGACTTAATCGTAATAAAAATCGTTACCAGTCAGCACCGAACGCTAAAATTACAATAGAAGTCAAGTTTGCAAAGCAATTAGAACAACCGATTAATTTAGTTGTCTGTAGCCAGTTTCAGTCTTTACTTGAAATCGATGAAAACTTGAACGTAAACAACGAACCTCTATAAATATGATGGAGACAACTTTAAAAAGATTTTTAGAATGGCTGTTTACACGCCATTTTCCATATAAAATTCGACCAAGAAAATCGTATGTATTAGCATCTGATGAATTGCACAAAGCGGACCTGAGAGAATATCCCATAGCGATTATTTTGAATACAGATCAAGGGCGTCATTGGTTAGCACTTTATTTGCCAGCTGCTATGTTTCTAGAGTACTTTGATAGTTACGCAAGAAGTTTGGCATTTTATAATATAACCAATCAGCCTGAAATTATCATTCCGGTCAACACTCTCCCCATACAGTCAAAATGCTGTTTTATCGGTGGAGTGCTATGCTTGCTTTTTTATATTTGCGATCGTTTGGGGTAGGTGTATATGATAACGTTCTTAATATTTTTATTATAATTTTAGAGATATAGAAAAGTATGTAAATAGTTTTGTATTGTCCTACAAGCTAATAGAAATAGAAATACTAATTTTCAATTAAATCTTATTTTTGAATAAATACCAAATGACAGCAATTTATGCTAGAATTCCTTCCGCTAGTGTTTTGCATTGTTTTGCAATGGTTTCAGTGAAAAACAATACCAACAGTTAGCTCTGCAATACTTATGCCAAAGAAATTGAAATTGAAAGAAGGAAAGTACAATTACAAATTGCTTCGCTACTGTTTTGATTTGGTTTGCAAAGGTGTGAACAAATGGTGATCCGATTCAATAAATAGGGATCTAATTCAACAATTAATGCTAAAATTCCTTCCGCTAGTGCTTTGCATCGTTTTGCAAAGGTTTCAGTGAAAATAGTGAAAAAACAATCAAGAGTTTGCTTTGCAATACTTGAAGAAATTGAAATTGAAAGAAGGATAGTATAGCACTAGGAATAGTAATTTTTGAATCTTGCCTCTGATGTTTTCAATCGAGAATACTAAGTAAAATTGCTTTTCCAAAACAGGGGACAGACCATCGCCTTCCCAATTGCTGTTCACTTTCCCTGTAACAAAAACGACCCACACGTTGATATCAATTCAAGGTTGTATGATTTTATGCTGACTCTTGTTGCCGTCTGTCCGTCTGTTTGCGCGTTTACTACGAAAACCTAATTACGGAACCCACTGTCTTACTTTAACCAAGTGGTTACGGAACCCACTGTCTTACTTTAACCAAGTGGTTACGGAACCCACTGCCTTACTTTAACAAACTTAAAAAATTACCAGAAAAATTACATTAAAAAATGAAATATTTATCCCTCCAACATAATCAAAACAGTTTCAATTACTATAATTGAAAATCACTAACGTTCTAGCTCGGATGCAAAAATCAATCAGTTTTAGACTCGTGACTAGAAGTTTTGTGTTTTCTTTCTTTAGTTTTATTTACATAACCAATTTCGGTCTTTGTGTTTGTTGAAGTATTCGCTCGGCCGCACCCATACACATACTCCTTATTTGTTACTTACATCTGTGTCTTAGCTTACTTTACTTTATCATCTCACAGAGGAAGCTACATCCTCTTACAAACCGAGCTATTATTAATAGCTAATACTTATCTCTAATTGAGCTTTATGCTATGTACATACAGCGTACTGTGTAGCGTAAAATAAACAATAATTATTACTATGCATTTAGCAAATTCCACATGAGAATGTGCTCATGTATTCTCACAATATGAAAGCGATTTTTTTAATTTCTGCAAATAATTATATTAATTACCTTGTTGGACTTTCACACGGTCGGATTTCACGTCTTTGTCGTGTTGTTTATTCTTTCCTTCTTCTTTTGCACTAATCACTGTTTTATTTTAATATTTTATTTTTAATTATTGAAATGGAAATAAAATTGTAATAAACGGTAAAATTATATACTTGACGAATGGTGCGTAAAGGTGAGGCACTCAAATGCGAATGAAAGAAGATGCGAAAGTAAGCGAGTCGGAAAAGCAGAAATGTCCGTTGGTTGTTGGACCCTTCAGCTTGGCTTACCTTAAGTGTACTTGGATTGGCTTTGCTTTTTTGGCTTACCTTCAGTGTACTTGGATTGGTTTGCATTTTTGGCTTGGGAGGGAAATCAGAGTCTCTTTAGGCACTCTGTCAAGGTAGATCTCACTTCCTACGGAATACCACATTCCGTCGAAAATTGAGAAAATGTGTTTCAAAAGTTGAGAACTGAGTAAAGTGTAAAATAACCAATTAAGGTGGTTTAACCTCAACTGGCAAACTCGCCATGATGCCAGCGCGCTGCTGCGTCCAACCATTGCCGCAAATCCAAAGCTTCCATCACATGTAAACGCTGCTTTTTATGACCAAAATGGTTCCAAAATGCATGGGAACAATAGGTGTATAAGATACCCATCTAGGAAATCTTATACACCTATTGGCCAATTCTACATTTAAGGGCTCGTTTTAATCCTTAGACCAAACCAATAACGACTTTGCTGACCTCTTAACTTCCCCTAGTTTCCAGGCATATAGACAACCGACTGACACAAATAGCGACACTCCCAACACCACAGCATCCAATCCCACTTCCGACACTTCCAGGCACGATTTAGATATTACAAACCGAACACAAAGAATCCCACCCACTCCACCTTCGTTCCCTACAGTCTCAGCGTCCTACACTTATACCAAAATTAAAAATCTTTCATTCCACGGCCACCTCCACGACCACCGACCCCTCCAGCATTTTCACACCCAATACTCTCACCACCAACATCAAACACGTTCGGGCGGTACCACGGGTGTTGTGCGATCAATTCACGCCCATAGTGGGAAATGACACTTGGGCCAACCTCCGCCCCACCTTCCTGGCCGAATTCACCAGGGGAGTATCTGCCCATGTGGCGGAAACGGAGTTACGTCAACGAGAACAGGGGCCCACGGAATCCCCCCAAAATGGTGACGCCAAAATGACAAACGACAAAAAATTGAACTTTTGATAAGGGAGCTTCTCCGCTACTATTTTGATAAATCAATATTAACTACCCACGCCACCCCTGAAGCCCTATTGAGTCATTTGAAGAAACTCCAAGAAAAAAAGCAAGTGTACGGAGAAAATTCCCTATATTTACGCTCTTTGACCAATAACAAACCAACGGAAGAAAACCAACAATTCATGGAACAACTCAAAGTAACTGCATCCGCATCTTGAACCTTGTCCGACTGCGAAAGCAGATATGGAGCCACCGACAGAGAATGTCTGCCTTGTATATGCGTGACGTGTTTTCCCTCCGTATATACATGGCAGGGCATTTCGGGTTTTAAAATGATGCGCATTCATTATGCTTCCTAAACACAATCACTGACCCAACACTCCGCTTGGCACGGTTTTTCATCAAGCTTCAACCTTTTCAGTACACAGTCATGTACAAAAGTGGGAAGGCACATATCGCTCCGGATTGCCTTTCCCGAGCTCATCTACCCAAATCTCCTGGAGAGGAAGCACTCTCTGTACAAGAAATCGCCGACAAAAATCAGAAGTGAGGTATGATCGCACTCATAAGGACGTCAGCTATAACATTGGGGACATCGTCAGGGTTTTTGTCTCCACCAGAAATTCCAAGCTTAGTGATAAACTCCAAGCAAATTACGAGGGACGCTTTGAAGTGATTCAAAAAGTTAACCCCGTAACTTACAAGGTTTCCCATCTACAGCCCCAGGGACGGCAGAAGAATATATGAATAGCACATGTTAGCGAAGAAGAGGAGGACAGCCAAAGTAAAAAAATCTGCATCTATCTGCACTAAAAAAAATAATGTGTCGAGTAAAACGATGAGATATATTCATTGTATACTACAAACCACAAAACATGTCCCCACGCTCCTAAACATCTTCCGACGCTTATGAATAGATGAGCTGGCAAGTCCTTTTTTACATAATCCGTGTTTGTATGACTTTTTTCCTGGTTGTGTCTTCATGTTCAGGATACGTTGAACTTTTATTGCACGATGTTTTGGACAATAAGAGCAGTTACAATCAGTTTTTTCATTGTTGCCTGTAGTTTGATCAGTACCTTCCAATTCTTGTTCGATCTGATTTGTCCTTTTTCTCGTCCAGTCTGTTTTTTTCTCCTGTCCCTTGTTCAGTCTGATTCATTTCTTCTGTTTTTTGTTGAATCTGTCATTTTTTCTGCTCCTTGTTCAGGCTGTTTCATTTCTTTGATTAGCGGCATCAGCGACGACATAGACATTGTGTTGTAGAGATCCATAATTATGTAGAGCTCTGCACAATTAAGAGTTCAGTGTTTCCCTTGTAGTTCATGAAAGATTTGTACATATGTGTTATTGTAGATTTTGCACAGCTGTGAAGCGTACCTTATTTTACGTTTTATACCTTAGTCAGCGTTTATTGTTTCGTATGTTCTACGTTATTAATCGTGTATGATTTAACTTTTGTACATTATCAAGCGTTTATTATTTTACATTTTGCACTTTCACAGGTGTTGTCAATTAATACTTATTTGACTTTAATAATTGGAGTTAAGATTAAGATTTTGGCAATTGTAAATTGTACTAGGCGTTTCAAAGTCGATGAATAGTTATGTTGTACATTATTAATTTAGTTAGGTATTTTATTAAATTAGTGATTAGAGTTTCCATGCGTCTCTTTCCTTGTTGCTAACCTCATCCCTAATATAACTCCCGCGAAGTGAAAGGGACTTAAGTGGGCTTAAGTGGTGTACAATTCTAGATGTTACAAATTGTTGTTTTCAATAGGTTGATATATAAGCAGAAAGCATAGAAGAACTATCAGTCAACATATTTGTAATTTTGTATCTTACGCTACTTTGTTACACCTGTTTGTCCGGTTTACTTCCACATTTTTTGGCTGGAAGAATTATTGTAGAATATTTAAATTTAAATTCAGACTCCTCACAATCTTTTCCGAGTGCTTCTATTGATTTTGAGTTGTATGGTCAAACAAAATATAAATCTTTTATCTTTTGGTTTTTATATAAAGTGAATTAATATTAATTGACTACTACGGTAGTGGGTATTCGTTATTGATTGTTTAGAGAATCTCCACAATTTCATTTTAGTGCATTCACTGCCACTTATTCAAGTAGCCGCAATCAAAATTTCATAATTTTTGTGCTTAAAATATTGTTTTGGATTTTGATTTTTCCAGCTTTCAGGGAAAGAATGGTCAACCGTGGAGGAAGAAGGAAAAAGAGTTTCCGAAAAGGTTTAAAAGCACAATTGAAAAAGAAACGCAGGAAAGTGGCTCGTTCTGTCTCTAAGATCAATATCTGGCCACGAATGTAAAAACATCAGAAGCCGTTCTGTTTGAAGAAATCTTAGAGGGTCAAACAGAAACCTCAAATATGCCCCTCATCCCTCGTCTTGGCAACAAAACTGGCAGAATAAATGTAACTTGCACCCTTCCTTTTTCAGCTTTGATGTCTGGGGCTGAACCAGCAGAAATTACTTCTCTCGGTTCAGTACGCAGTCTCTAAGTTGTTACCGTTAATGTTGCAAAAATTTCAATTATTATTGTTTTTATTTGTTAATTTTCCTGACCTGTTTATTAACTTACTAACTTAAATTACTTACTAACTAACTTAAATTACTTACATTAATCCTGTAGAAAGGTGTAACGTTATCATGCTGTAACCTTGGTTATTTTAGTATTCTTGCATCCAAAGCACTGTGGTGTATTTGAAAAATTTGGTGGTTGTGGAAAGTCAGGAACGGTGGCATTCTCTCTTGTACTGGTTTCAAGACTGGACTGTGAGGTTCCTCGTAGACTGTGGTGTAGTCTGCTGTGGAAAATCTTAACGTTGATTTTTAGTTGACGATGAGGGAGTGCTGGTTCAGTTTCTTAGAGTTCTCATCTTAGATTTGATTTGTTGAGGTTAAAATTTTAGGGATTTCCAATGAAGACAGGGATGGAAAGAAAAAGGTTAATGTAGTTTTAAAGTCGCTGAAATATTGAAGTAGGAAATACGTGCCTATAACTGACAAGGAGACTGTTACTAAGAATAATAGAAATGTCTGAGGTGAGATGGCTATACACATTTCTGTGAAGAAAGCGAAGACATTCACCTACGGAGAATCAGAAATCTTTTCACTAGGTTAATAAGGGATGGCTTGGCAAAGAGGATTCAATTTTTCACTTGTGAATTTTACACGAAACGATGCATCTCCCCCAGTGAAAGAAGGGTGCAGCAACAAAGGCTTCCTTTGTTGTATAAGATGTAAATGAATAGAACTGGAACAAAAATAAGATTGGGGTCGTCTTATGAGCTAGAGAGCTCTTTTATTATAGCCGCTACTGAGAGTTACAATAAGAAGAAGAAGAATCGGAATCAGATTCCCCTCTCAGACGGGTCGGGCAGCCACTTTTATAGGCGATTTCCCGACGTGTCTATCAGACAGAGTTGAGACTCTGTGAATCTAATGTATGTGTGCTTGAGAAACAAGCACAAATACATTGTACATAGAATTGAGAGTAGAGAGTCTGCTCAGAGACTCACACGTATTACATTACACAATATACAATACACAGTATACTTATGTCCTATAATAGTATATTCTATATAATCATCTACACACTTTTTACACCCTTCCCCCTCCACGTTTTTAGGTCTGCGTTGTGTACAGAAAATAAGTGTGTAATTACATAATAGTTTATTGTATCTATATTATACATGACTGGTTTTTAAACCGTTTTTTTACCATAAAATATTTCTCAAATATTAAAAAATTAAAGCTTCAATGGTCTTATAGTATATACTTGTAATGCAGAATAGTATAGAGGGGAACATTGTTGTTTGGAGCACAGGGTACGTAGTGGGTATGAATCTTGTCGTGTAGATGAACATCCCTTCCAGTGAACATCGACGTTGTGTTTTTCATTTTAGGGTAGCGTATTGTTAGTAGGATGCCTAGGATTTTCTGTTCGCTTTGGAGATGCCACTCTTTAAGGGATTTTATTTTCGATTCGACGAGGATTCTTGAGTTGGTGGTCTAAAGAGACGGTTATACCGTATTGGTCGTCGTGTTCGTCTGCAAAAAACAATTAGTAATCTTAGTGCTGGAAACCTAAAATTTAGTTTCATCGGGAGCTGGGGACTAGGGCAGTGCAACTGTGACATTCTTAGCGGATAGTGGGACAAGTGACCTGGAATCTTGACATAAAGGTCAAGCAGTGCAGTGCGCCACGAGGACCAGCAGACATCAAACATCATGTCGGAGCGGATCTACATGTTTGGCGATGAGGCGTATATGCAGATCGGAGATAAGAACGGGAGGTAAAGCGAGTTCCTGAGACCAGCACTCCAAATATACCTACTTTTGGTTATCTGCATTACCATCACCAACTTTCAACGTTCGTCAATTCCTTTAAACCAGATAGTTAAATTGTGCTCCGAACTTACATCTCAACGTTTCATCGAATAGTCCCACAGTCCTGATACACAGCTTTAGCTTCGTAGTGTGAAATAGTGCTTTGTCTATAATACTCTGATATGTAAAGACCACCAACTCAAGAATCCCCGACTCCATTTTACTATATTCGAGATAACAGGAATATAGTGATTTCGGGTAAATGCATTTTGGTCGACAGAGACAAGGGACCATGAAGTTTAATAGGTATGTATTAGAATTGTATAAGATGTAGGGAAGCAATTTCTATGTATTATCGTTAGAGTATTGGTATTGATGTATACTGATCACAGAGCCTGAGAGCACTGCTTCTGATTTTAGAAAGGACCCTATAGCTGATTTATTGTATATTCTATGATATGTCACTTATATAAGCTTTGTTGTGCATACTGAGTGTGTAAAGCATACAGGGGTAGTAACCTGTATTTCTGGTACGCTGATATACATATTAAGCTTTCTGTAATTTCTATCTCGTACTGTCGCTAGTCGCTGTACTATGTTTGCAGCTCAATAGTTTTAAGGATATACAAGGTGAGATATTATTTGGCATTATTGGAACTTAAATTAAATGAATTATGTAATTCTGTATGTGATTGATTCAGATTACATCGATCAATAAAACCCTACCACTACTACTACTAGAATTGAGAGTAGAGAGTCTGCTCAGAGACTCACACGTATTACATTACACAATATACAATACACAGTATACTTATATCCTATAATAGTATATTCTATATAATCATCTACACACTTATTGCAGTATGTATGTATGGTTTTATTACGATATGGCCAGTGGCCTTCACGTTAAATTACAAGTAAAATGGCAGTATCCAAATACACTAAAGCTTAAATTTTAAAATATATATTTCAAATCTTTTGAAACAGTTACTATCTAGAAAATTTGTTTTTTAGGTAAACCGCACGGAAAATAAAATAAATCCATGTGTAGAATCCAGCGAAAATACTGTTAAACGAAAACAATCTTTTGATTAAGTTCCCAACTTATTGAACTAATTTAGGATTCAATATATAAACATTATTAAATGAATTAGCTGTGTGTTGTCAGATTGATGTATGATACATTTATAAACAACGGAATTTTCAAAATATTTTCAATGATAAGTGCACATACTGTAGGTATCCAGAGTAGAATTATACGAAAACGAAATTATAAAATTATACGAGCTAAGAAATAAATAAAAATACGTTCGTTTCGCAGAAGCTCGTACAAACTTCTTACATTGCGTACCCTTGCTTTTCGCCACTGCAATGAAACGAAACATGCATTTATCAGAATCATTATTGAACTACGCGTGCTGTCTAGATTCGTAAACCTTGAATCCAATTTCCGTTAGATATCCAACAAAAGATATAGCAGTACCGGACATCAGAATGCAGAAAATTGTTAAAATATTTGAGTTGGACATCGTTAATGTCCTTGGCAAATTTTGCAGACAATATTTACACATTGCGAAGTTTCTCCTAGCTGAAAAATATTCCCACTCTGCAAATATTCCAGATTGCATAAAGTGATAGATACGATTTGTGTAGTAATTTTGCAAACGTTTGTATCCATTAAGTTTTATATCGAATAAAAGCAGAATTCCATAAGTTTGTTTGTTCATGGCTTCATCAGGAGCTCCGAAATATAATTTTCGTTTAGCCACAATTGGATTTCCATTCATATTCCAGTCTGATTCATTGAAAAACAAATGTTGTTGACCTGTCTCGTAAAAGTAAGAAGAGTTGGTACACTCCGAAATCCACATCTGCGGAGTTACTTCCGGAGATCCTGGTGGCAACCCATGATTTTCAGAAACAATGTTACTACTCTGATTCAAATCCTGATTGTCACGCAAAAATATGAAATAGCTGATGAGTTTTTTTTTACAATTCGGTATTCTATTGCATAATTGAGATGCGGCTTGCTTTGTACTTTTTGTTACATTTTTAGAACTGTACACACTATTTGCTTTCTTAAGTGCTGCAACGCAATGCATGGGTGTCAGGATATTCTTGAAATCATCACTTTTCGAATATATTTCTTGGTATAACTTGTGGCAATAAAAATAAAACAAAGTTTCTTTTATCAGATAGCTTGCATTTCTTCCTGCTTGATGTGATTTTGGGCCGGTAGATCTGATGTTGTAATCTGCTAAGTCCTTAATTGAAGAGATTTTTTGGAATTGTCTCTCGCTAGTTAAATCTACGATGACGATTGCTTTGTAGCAGTTTGTTAGTATAATTGCCATGAGTAAAAATGTTCCAGTAATAATCCTGAGCAATGAAAGTTTTTTCAGATATTTTGGAAAAGAATAAACCACTGCAAACCAGTGCGATGTAGTAGCGAAGAAGCCTGTCTGATAATTGATATATTTCCACCATTACTAACCACATCTATGCTCACCACTACTAACC
>JABASD010004506.1:0-15301 GCA_019776165.1 Pogonognathellus flavescens
GACCACAGCAACACGTATACCAAGTTTGAGTCCAATATCTTAAACCGTTCTTAAGTTATCGAGCGAACGGACAGACAGACGTAAAACGCATTCTTATACAAGTATCTTACGATACTTAATAAATTAAGACATCATCCTTTCAACTAGATCTGTAGAGGTAGCGAACACATGCTCAACTAAATTAAACGTTTTCGTTTATGTAATGCAATAAATAAGCTATACATAGGCATAAGAATGTTTATTAGGTATACCTATACACATTTGTTGCTTAATTATGCATTTTTCGAAGGAGTCTTATCATTAGTTCATTCCTTTCTAAACTGGACTTTTATTCATTTGTTGTAAATCATGGTATCTGTAATAAAGCAAATTAATGTTTCATGCACAGCAAGGCAATCGACAGTTTTCAACGTGTACATTGCCAATACAAGTACACTTTACTTAAAATACTGCCCATGTTTTTAAAAGTAACTCTGTGTCTCCTTTATAAGCATGGATCTCATTTGCATTAGTATTCGATTCAAGTCACAGTGCTAGTGTAATACAATTGCAGATTATCTCCATGAAAATAAAAAACGATAATTTATGAGCAAATTAAGTTTTTTTTGCTTTTAGTAGTTGTGCAACTACATTACGTAGGTAATCTTAGTTACTAGTAGCTTCTGCCTACGAAAAGCCAGCCACCAAAATTGAATCAAAGACATACACGAAGAGGACATGAATGTATCTCATGATTTGTCACAGTTGTACAGATAGAATAAGAAGCACTATTCTCTCTCTCTCTTTCTACTCACAGGAGAATTACATTACTCTGGAAATAAGTAGGAGTATGTATGCTACACGATTCAAGCGAAACAAGACTCAGCCAACGAAAAGACGACACAGATGTGTGGGAGTTCGGAAACATATCGTTTTACATGGTTTTACCGAGGCACTTGTTTCAACTGACTGAGTCACACAGGTTTTAAATGATTCAAAACGGGTGATGTGATTTCATACTTACAACAACGTACAGTACTCTATGAAACTGGAAAAGTTTTCAAGGCAAAAAAATAAAGTTGCCTTTCTGCGAAACTTCCAATGAAGAGGCTAAAGCAATATGGCTAATGCATATGCTTTTAGAAAACCAGTACATGGACAATTTTAAAACTCCGAGACCTTCAAATCCGAGACCGAGGCATTTCCCTGAAAAACTATTGTTTATTCTTTACCAAGCAAGAGAATAAATTGCCTATGTAAACCTTGTACTTGTAAACTCTCTAGGTGCAGTATTACAGATATTTCAAAGCAGTATGTAACATTTCTACGAATAAGTACGAATTCAGGAGACACTATAAAATGTACATATTCTGTATAGGTATAAAATAATATGGTAATTTTACAGGCGTTTGCTTCAGTGTACAGTTATAGTAATCTTAATTTCCAAATAGCACCTGTAGATAGTTGTTTCTGTCCACAAAAAGTTCAGTGAGTGTTTTCTGATTCTACAGTTTCTTTTTGGTGGGCTGATTTTCCATGTTGACTTTTGTCTACGGTAATATTCAAGATAACTTTTATGTCTAAATGAAGTGTCCCTATCCTACTTACTTATATATTATATGCGTGTAACTTACAGTAGAATGTTTGCCAACTTTGTTGAAGATCTTATTTGCATTAGTTCATCTTGAATTCTCAGTGCTTCCGTGTTTATATGTATGAATTAATATAAGAATGAGATAGATAGTAATATAGCTGATACTTGGTAGGAGTATAGGCCTGTAGTTACAGTAAAGTTTACATTTAGTTAGAAGCTACTACTACTACGGTTAAAGTTGGGATGATGTTGTGGATATCTTGGTACCCTAATATTTTACAATGAAGAGCGTCATCAAAGCTACGGCATGTTCGTTTATTATTGAGACTTTGGTAAAGTACTTGTGTCTTTGCAAGGTAAATTTCTGATGGCTCATTCAGCTTCCTAGAGCACGAGCAAAAAAATAATAAACGTCACAACATGAGTATCTTGGTTGTAAATTATTGGGTTCATTGCATCGGTTTACTTGTCCTGGTTCTTTGTGAATCAGAATGAAACTTTTGCGTCATTTTCTATTTTCCTTTGTGTATTTGCGACTACACAAGAGTAAATATATTTCTGAACCAACCTTTCTTTAAATTATGCATCGATGCAACGAAGACATCTTTGCCCAACATAATTTATGATACTACTTCAGTGCTTTTTCGCAACTGTAGGAGTACATAGGCATCGCGTTTACATTTGAAGTGTACAACTTTGAAATGCAAGAGACAATTTTTTATACACGGTCTAAGTATAATACTATGTCGCTGTGTACCTACATAATATGACGTTGCTAACGTCAAAGGAGCTTATCTCTCATGGATATTGAAGGGAGGATTTCATTAATGTTGCATATAAGTTAATTTATAAATATTCAGTTGATAGTTCATGGAAAAACTCAAGTGGGATGTGAAATTGTGTGTATGCAATGCAAAGTTGTAGACAGTCAGAAGATACACAATATAATGTGACTGTGACATGATAGATTAACTTACCTTCGAAGAATTTATGAATGATAAATATTTCGGAGAAGAACTTTGATGAACTGCAGAAGAAGAAGTGAGTCTGTCATTCTGTACACATCTCTTTGTACCTAGGTTGTTCACTTCCCTTTTAAAAACACAAATGACCTACTTGTATACATTTGTTTACACAAAGGCAGTCTGAAAGTAATTTTGTTATGAAAAAAGTAAGAAAAGAAAACTCAAATCTGATCCACAAGTGAATTATTGAAAAACACATATAATTCTGGTTTTATTAGACACCGTGATCATTAGTGATTCTACACGAGAAAGTACAGAATACCTGTGCATGATATATTACATAATAATAATAATAATTCTGCATAAAACAGCAAATATAGGTAGTAAACATAAAATCTGTTGTCTACACTGCGTCAGTAGTACCCGAGTGTTAAAATTTGTTATTAAATTATTCTGTTTTATTATAATAATAATTACGTACTAATATTTGGTAGTTACAAGTTGAAGATCAGTTCAGTCATCCCACAATTTAAGTTAGTAATAATAGTATTACAGTAATAGTTCTTTAGTTCTATTCTTCAAAAACTAATAATAATGCAGTGCAATCTATTTACAGTTGCATTTTTATATGAGCTAGAATATATTTACAACAATAATACATGTAGGTGTAATGTACACACATTTACATTGCAAGGACTTACGTCTAAAATAAGTATTCTATACAGATAGAACCATTTATTTGTGTTTAGGTACATCCGGCACATGTGCGTACAATTATAGTACGTCCAAGTCTGCACCTTTAAACTATTTACGAAACAATTCTTTTTCTTACTACGTCAATTACAATTAAAGTACATGCACTTTACTACATGTTCACTAAATGAACAAAACAAAAGTATTTATACACGAGAATACATTGTTTCGTGTCAGAAAAATGACACCCGACGAAAGAAGAAAATGACTGTGCTTTGCAGTTTGCACGTTGCCCCAAGTGTATACAGATAAGTAATGCGACCTTCCTGCATTCTCTATTCTCTATCACATTGTTTGGCAACAAAATCACTTTTTTAACCTATTTACTTTACTTATTCTTTAGTCATACTTACACTTACTCACGGATGTGCATCTACTCACTATACAAAAACGTTGAACGTTGAGACAATAATAATATTTATTCGAATTACTATTCTACGCATTTTCTTGTATTTACATGAAATACATTAATACATTTATATAAGTGTAGTAGTAACTTTCTATATAATATTTTATTATAAGTAGAATCATAAGTATGTGTATTCACATTAGTAACACAGCTAACATTAATGGTTTGTAAGTTGTAAGTAATATTTCGGTAATTTAATATGAGACAAGTCAAGGTACTTCACTTGCAGGTAAAAGTTACATTTCTGGTGGTGGTTATTTGTTTGTTTGGTTTGTTAAGTAAGCCCCACTGCACTGGCTTTATTGTGTTGTGGTTATAGTAGAGATTCTGTACATGTTTTTACAACACGGCTGCTTATCATTATTCAAACTAGTTGATGTACTTTATGTGTTTCATCACTATAAACATTGACAACATGTGAGCGACTCTACAAAGATTTACATTAAAGTAAATCTACAATTACATACTAGTATATTGTATTATAATTAATTATATGATAAAAGTACCTATACCTACGTTATTTGCTAACGTAATACAAGTTTACATCGATTCAAAAATACATAATATAAACATCAATAAAATACACAAATGGAATAAATAATAAATTAGAAATCAGCGAATAACTCCAATTCGGAGTCGCTTATGCTGTTTGTTCTCCATGACTCTGGCTCAGAGTACTTGTCGAAGTTGTGAGTATCTCCGTCATACAAAATCCGGGGAATGATGGGAGCCTGAAACATTAAAAATGCAATAGGTGTAATACAGATAGAAGTAGTTTTAATTTTTTCCGAGCTTTTTTAAACTTTAATTTATCTTTTCATTACCGAAAGTCTTCTGTTGAAAACATCTTCCCAGTCAAAGTCTCTGAACCATCTGTGTCGCTTAACATCTTCTGCACCGTTCTGTAACATAATGCATTGTGTATGAAGATGACGTACATGGGTTATAAACGTCCGGTCCATTACCGGAGTCATTTACATCTTTAAGTAACATCTACAGCAGTAGCAAATACATAACCTTAAGTGTTAAAGATTCATATATACCTTCATGTTTCCCAGTCGCTTCGTTCTGTCTGTGACGAGTAACTTTTTCACCAAATCCTTTGCAACAGGATCGATTGACTTGGGCCACTCAACTTTTCCTGATAATATTTTCTCATATGTACTGAAAGTGTTGTCATCAAAAAATGGAGCAAAACCGCAATTCATCTCATAAATAAGGACACCTGCAAATAATTGTAAAAGTTTCGTTGTTTCATGGCCTGGTCAATGTACAATGTTTAATCATGCTATAAGTCGTAATGAAGTCGGAATTTACCTAAAGCCCACCAATCAACAGCCTTGTTGTGTCCCTTGTTCAGAATGACTTCCGGAGCTAAGGATAGAAATAGAAAACACATTAATTGTCTATAATAATACTTGCAAATATATCACCTACCAAAAAATATTAGTATTAAAAAAATTACCTAAATATTCAGGTGTGCCACACAGTGTCCAAGTTCTGAAATGCAACAAAGTCCGGAATATAATTTTAAGGAAACGAATTGAAAGAAAAGAAAATGATTATACTTTATTGCTACGCTAATAATCCATATTATGTCAAGACAAGACACTAACCTGTCCTTAAGCATTTTAGCGAATCCAAAATCAGTTATTTTTAGGTGACCTTCTCTGTCCAAAAGTAAATTCTCTGGTTTGAGATCCCGGTAAACTTTTTAAAGCAAAATAATGCGAATTACTACTAAAGTACTAAGACCATGAAATTCTTGTTTAATTAATTAGCACAATTTGCTAGTAGAGTATGTAAGTGTTGAAGGGAAGTAAATATGGGAAGACCTACCTATGCATCTTCCATGAAGATACTCCAATGCGCTAACAATCTCTGCAGCGTAGAACGAACCTAAAAGAAAAAAATAACGGAAATAGAATTAGCACGCTTGCGGCAACAAAACAATAATAATTTAGTGTATATAGGAACGCAGTAAAAAGTCATAATTGTTTGTTCCTTCACTTCACAAACATAATAATATTCTACACTTTGCACGTCAAAACTTATAGGAATCATCTTCTGGTAAGCAATTATGTGAGACATCAAAATCAAAGCTGTCATTGTAAATTGGTATGCCACAGGAGGTGATAGAAAATGCAAACAATTAAGAATTGGCTTAGAAGTGCAAAGTGTACAAAGCATCAAGCATCTGCTCTTCCCAATTATTTAACGAATGATTTATTGCCTATAAATACTCAGCATATGACTGTTGACATTGACAATGGCATAGCGTGAAAAAAACTCGCAAATTACCATTTTGTAAATAAAAAATCAATACACATGCAATTTAGTAATAATGTTTTGACAGCGTGACCAAGTGCATGGAATAAATAAAGACTCATCAAATGAACTCATGTCGAGCATCGCTAACAATCACGATGAAGAATCTTGAACAATAATAAGAAGAGTCAAAGTCAAGTGAAGTGTGAATATATAGACATAACGCGTAGTAGGTAAGTGTAAAGATATTTTTGCCCTAATGCACTACCATATACATATACCTGTTACTTTAACTACACACTACTAATAAAAGTATCTGCATTCTGTACAAAACGTTGCGAATGTATATTTGCAGTATATTTGCTGTGAGTTCACTTACTAGTTGAAGACGAGAAATGTCCGGCACTCCTGAGGTAAGAAAACAGCTCGCCTCCGCACACATAGTCAAACAGCATATAAATGTTGTACTCGTCCTTGTCGTGCCATTTCCTACGATAAAATGAGAAAAGTTGCCCATAAAAGAGACTCTTGGTTTATTGTTTCTGGTAGATTTTACGAGTCTACTTGAGACTGCGATGAGTCGCATAAAACGAGTTGGCATATCTGATTTCATTCAAAATAACTCATCTCCAGTATACATTTAGTACTACTAACATTACGCGTAAAATCACTCAATGACTAGTAATAGCAAAAATATACGACCTGTACATAATAACAATCATTTGTATGCACAAAAATATCATAACACATCATGCGGACGTTACCAAAGAATATTTTACTCCAATCTTGTCAAGAGTATCCTTTTGACAAAAATAAAGGAATTATATAGCACAAAGGAATATTTTTCCTCTTAAATTCGCTATTGCTGAATTAATCAACTATAAACACAAATGGTTCCTGATCAAATCTACGTATAGGCATTCCAGGTATGTATTATAATAGTAATTGTGATTCGTAAAGGTGTGCTGTTTAAGAATATACATAAAGAAGGTTCTTATGAAAATAAATAACAAAGGAATTAAATACTCGTTAATACATGAATGCTTGTTTCTGTCCATGTTATGTTCATGTTTGTTTGTTTGTTTTGTTTGATTGTTGTTCGCCGATATATCAAAATTATCCATTAACTACTACGCATAGAGCTTTGAGCTTTCTACGTTTAATAAGCATATTAGGAATAATACTTTAACAGATTACATAAATGTCAACGTGAGTAAACAATTTTTTAGCTTGATCAAACAACAACTCGTTTAGCAGAATTGTGAAACTAAAGTACAATGAAACTTAGGTAATATGAATGTATACTATTTTTGGTGTTTTTTTATCAGATACAAGATCGTTGAAATGAAATTTTATAACTTACATGTTGACGATGAAAGGGTGTTTGACTTGTTTCAAAATATTTTTCTCATTTTTAACGTGGTCCACCTGCTTCAAACGAATAACATCCGGCAGAGCCAAAATTTTCAATGCACTGTATTCTCCGGTGTATCGATTTTTCGAAAGGACGACTTTGCCAAAGGTGCCAGTGCCTATGAAAGTAAACAAAAGTAAAATTGTAATATTTCCCATGGTACATACGAGTTGAATTCAAGTTCAAGCGTCCATTTTAAATAAGTCTATCTATAGCTTAGCTATTAGCTTGAATGCATTTTGAAGCATCAGCATGTTTCAGCAGTCATTTTATTTCTAGGTATTTAAGCAGTTTAAGCAAGTTTATTTAACTAAACAGAGATAAATTTACTTCCAATTATAATTGGAAGTAAATTCGTTAAGTCAATTTATCTGTGCACATTAGCATCGCTTCTCTTGTCGTACATGCAGCTGAATAATTGCATACTGAATATATGAACCTTCACCAAACAGATTTGCAAGTATCTAAATAATTTTTAGAATCAGCTTTGCCTATTCAAACAGAAACCCGAAATTGGTGACGAAAGAAGACCGAAATAAATCTGCCGATGTAATTTATCTCCCAAATATATAACACTTCCACTCACTTTTGATGCTGCATGAATTTCCAAATGAACATCTAGCTTTATCATTGACGTCATTTCAACAATCTGAGCACCAACTGGTAGGGAAAAACCTTCTATTTCAGTAAGGAGTTTTCGTCAAGCGAAACTCCAGAAACACATGTGTGAGCAAAGTAATTGTGACGATGATGATGGCTGAATTCTAAATCCTGAGACGAAAAGCAATTTCTAGCCAAGTCGAAAGTCCATTTTAAAATGCAAATGCTTCTGGATCTAATAAATAAGAAATACTCGTCACATACAGTTCATGGCACAGAGAGACTTTATTACTCATCTCCTTATGCTTACCAGATTTAAATCTCTCATCACTATCATTGCTTTGCACCCAATGAAAAAGAGATTCATTTATGCTTCATTGCGAGTATAGTAGTAGCATTCAACTTGATCGTTAAATCTCCATGTAGGTTGAAGAAGCTGTTAAATTTCATATTTTCAATTAACCTTTGATTTACAATCAAATTGTTTTTTGTTCAGTAAAGAAGCTCATCATTATTCTGCAGTAATTACCACACTACGATGCAATATCATCAAATCCTTTGTAAACAAGGAGCGCTCAATAATTGGCAACAATAAAAGTTGGCAATCTCACTGTATACATCACAGTATGCATTTAAGCAATACGTAAGTAAAGTACTCGAATCATATCAAATCTAAAACAAGTCACGCACAAAAGACAAACACATAAACATCGTCGTCTCTTCTAATTAACCTTCCATAACCTTATATACTTTCAATTACTGATTTTATTTACCATTACAGTTTCCTTTTATCTTTATTACTTTTTACTACTTATATTAATCCATGTAATAGGCAACATTTTTCTTACAACATTCTAACTGTGCTTTACAGATATTACCGATATTGATATTCCTATTTTTATGCTTTAAAGATGGCTAACCGCATACCTAAGTTTATTCAATATTGATAAATATATTTTTACATCAATTCTACATTTGTTGTCGCTTTAGTATAAATGTGAAAAAAATTGCACAAATCTATAAGAGAAATTTGACATGTTGTTCCTATTTTCTAACAGTTTGGGTTTTCCACAATATTGTTGGCTAACATGTGTCTTTTGGTGACGTCAACAGTTTCTATTCCTCGTAGACTTAGTTTGAAGAGATGAACAGGTTAAATATAACTTCCGGAACCAATGCCATGCCACATGAAACCTAAGCAAGCTAATCTCAATAATGCATGGTTCAAAGTATTCGAAATGGAATTACTACAGTGTAGTATAGTTGTCGTATAGTATTTACTGACTGAGCGAATGCTGAGTTTAAGTGGGAATATAGTTTCTACGTAACCGTACCTATCTATATTAAAATTTATTCGAAAAGACAGGCTGAGAGACAGTACGGAAAAGCACATTATCGAGATATAGTGTTTATTTAAACCCGAAAGCCATGACCTGTCATTGTCAGTTTTAAAATATCTATCCGCAAGTAAATATTCCTAAGTATAAGATGACGAAAAGCCTTGCTTGCGTGTTGTGTCTAAGATCCTGTCTGAATTGATGAACGTTGGAGTTCAAAGCTTTTTAGCAGAGATAGAACGAATTTCAGAGAGACGGACCCACAACTTCTCAAAGACTACACACATACACCTACAACAAAGAAGGCCTACCATGCTTACAACTCTTAGAAAGGACCTCCTATAGGGAAGTGGGAAAAATTAGGTGTTACGTATTCTTCAATATTAATATTTGTTATTAAGTTTTCCTAATAAAATAGAATTCGCATTAAGAACTCTCATTTACATTGCATCAGTCGATTCAGCTGCATCTGGACTTATTAATACATATTCCATTTCTATATATTTTTATGCCACGCCTGTAATAATCATCATGTACAGTACGGTATACACCTACATGCTGTATACTACACGTACACGAGACTCATACAGCGCCAGACCTACGCTCCGAAGAAGACGTCAAGCTGTCTTCATGTGAAACTTTCAGTAGTTCTTCGGGGCATTCAATTTGTATTCCTCTAGTAAACTTTTTCCTGCAGTACATATACATCACGTCTACTTTGAAAGCAACTAATCTACTTATTACAAGATTTGCACAGACAATGCAAACTTTTTTCTACATCAGATCAAGTATACATATAGAAAATCCTTGAGTTGTGAAGAACAAGGTGATCACCAGTGAGCCGGTACATACCAGTATTCCTACAATACCATTAAGTATACACTATAGTATTAGATAAGTTAAATCATAGACTAATTCAAAGAATTGAAATCAGAGCGAATTTTCCTTGAAGTTTTTTTACAGAGAGAGAGAGAGACGGGTAGTAGGTACATTTTGTTGAACAAAGCAGCGTAGAATCGTATTACATGAAATAATGGAGCATTCACTCTGTGAAGAAATGTATGAGAATGAAACACCTACTAATTTAGCTTAATGGAGTATACAACTCAAGAAACTAATTTAATGATTAGTTAAAATTAAATACATCTAATCTCTTCATTTTTTCCACACTCGACAAAATGCAAAGAACAAGGGCAGAACTCCGTGAAAGGAACGACGAGAGGATTGTCTTTCTAATTCACTTTCATTTATCACACGGTTAATCACACGAATCCTCCATTCCCCTTTTCTACTAAACAATTCATTACAGTAAATCTGAAGAACCTTTGCACACATGCTTCCTTTAATCCTGAAGTGTATATAGGAATACTTCAATTTAAGAGTACCAGTGGAAGATTTAACTCATTTTATGTGTGCAGATATAGAGTAAGTGCTTACAGATGTTAGATGCAGTCATTGCAGTCTACGATACACTTAAAAGCACTTTTCATTATTTACGATTTTGATCCGAGACCAAACTCTTGTCACCCTTTGTAGATTAATGGAAAGCATTTAATTCTTATCGTAAACGACCCTGACAGCAGAAATAGACTTAACACTGTCCCTCTGAATGTGCATGATATCAAACTAAACTATATTTAGATTATTGTTCCATCACAGTGCAATGTTTTTCTCTTCTTTAATCAGTTCATCATCGTGAATTGAAAATATTACATTTGTTCTCCACGTGTTTGTTTTATAAGTTCTAGTAGTTGTTCATTAAAGCATAGTCATGTAATGGTTAAAGTTGCAGAGACAAATTTAATAAGCACTAGTAGCTGGGATTTTTAGAAAAACTACTGGAAGATACCAAGTGAAACCTGAGAAAATAATGTGCAGGCACTTCCACGAGTCACTAGAAAAGCTTATCATTAAATTCCACCCACGCATTTGTTTTCTTTGGCCTTCAAGAGTTATTAAAGTTGTTATTCTTGCCTTTGTACACTTCAAAGTGTGTTTGTACATTCGCAGTCGCCAGCTCAAGTTTAGAAAATGTGACTTCATCTTTTTCAATGTTACGTAAATAGAGATGTATGTAATAGTAATGAACATCAGGTGTCTATATCAAATGACATATAATAACACGCGAAGCTTCAACTTTAATATTTTCGTCTCTAACTCAAAACAAACACATAAATTTCAATGCTTTGACGTTTACAGTGACCAAATGCATCAATGTTTCCAACATCTAAAAGGAATGCAAAATGTATTGAATCAAGTTTCAACATTTTTTTCCTATGTAACTAAGCTGACTGGCTGACATGTGAATATGGTTCTTCAGTAACTTAGTTAGTTACATCGCTACGAAAAAAGTCTGATTTTAATTCTTCTGTTTTTTCAGTATTAATGTGACAGACATTTTTTAGATATAAATCTCTTAACTGTGCGATTGTATAATACTGCAATTGCAGATACGATTACGCGAGATTTTTTATCAGAGAGAATTATAGTGCGCATAGTTCTCTTTGCAAGTAAGTAAATGCATACAAGTGTAGTAATAAGTATTGGCGAAGTATATATATAATGTATTTATGTATAGGTACTTTTATATAACAAGTTTGTATAAAGTCAGCATGCCTTTGGTTGCCCACCTACCTCTGCACATAATATTTATTTCCCTATTTGTTTTTGCGTTGATAATGATGATGATGATGGGGCTGATGTGGATCATGTAGGATGGACGATGAAACTCTGGAGGAAGTGACATGTTTCATGTTGGTAATAAAATGAGACTAAGCTTTTTACACGACTTCATTTGTTCATTTTATTTGTTTGTTTAGAGTTTCATTCGAAGAGTGCGACAAAACTCGTTCAATCAAGGCGAATTCAGTGCAAACAACAAAATTCGACAAAATAGGAAAACTAAGGCAATTTGTGTGGTGTGCTTTGTCTCATTCGAAATTACTTAATGGCAGAAACGAGTTGAAATGATAAATAACATTTCATCGCTTTTTTATAACAAGTTGCATCCTTGCAATTTGCTCTGATTTACTTACAGGTCTTAACATTCGTTTGCCAGCATCAGAGATAATAAATTCAGTATGCGCTCTAGTAATAATGTTAAATTCGATACCTACCTTATGCACACAACACAGAATCCATACAGAACAGACGTACAAATAGTTGAGTCATATTTTTCAGACAAACAGAGCATTACGATTTTTAATATACTCTAGTAGTGTTGTATTTGTAGTAGACTGACTTATATTAGTCACGATCGGTGTGACTTTGAAAGTTACTTACTCGACATGAGTCTGTTGTGTAGTTAACTTCACTTCAAAATAAAAAACTTCAACGAAGTCACTTTTGCACCTTTTCTAACGAGATGTCTATCAGTGAGTTGTTAAATGAAGTAACGTACAGAGAAGAGTAAACAACATATACCTAGTGAAAACGAATAAGTGTAGAGATGAATATGTAACTCGTTGAATGACATACGTCGTCTTCCAAAAATCTTTGTATGTTTACATTTCAGATCACAAACAACGTAAGAAGATTTTCAATAGCTAAATATTTTGAAGTCTTCGTGCACACTGTAGGCAGCTAGAAAGAGAATTTCCAAAACGATACACAAATGCAAATGGAGTATTATTGTAGATTGAAAAGTAAAAAAGTTGTAATGCATTATATGGTAATTAGCTGTCTACGAACAAGTCTAGACTAGAGCCACGAGATGCAATCTTTGAATTCCTATTATGTCAGTGTCATTCACAGATGCAACCAAAGATACAATCAAAAGTGATGATAGAAATTGCTTTCTTCTATCCTTTACTCCTCCGTCAAATTTTTACAGATGAGGTCGATTGGTCCAATAATAGGACTACATAGCAATCTTCGACGAGAAAAAATCAAATTTATGTAGAAGCGTGCAGAAATTATGATCATTTTATGTAAAACACCCCTTAAATTTACACGTGAAATTGTTTTAGCAAAGTGTAAACTAAACTTAACTTGTTATCCCTGAATTTTAGACAGGGTCATTAATACAGAAAGCCGTTTTGAAAAATCTATCAAAGGACTAAATATTAATTTACATACATAACCAGATACTTTAATTATAGCAGAGTTAGAGTCAATGAATAAATAAAATAAATATCCATACTAGAAAAGTAAACAGAAACAGTGCTGCAAAATTGTAGCATTAGCTTTGCTTGACTCTACGAACACGTAACGTGTAAGCGTATATTTTATTTCACAAAGGAAATGAAACTTTATAGATAAGCTTACACATTTATGAATGATCATTGAATACAAAATACTTCTAACTTTAAACGTTACATGATCTTAGTGTAAAGATTTCAAACTCTAAACTAAACAATTCTACTTGTTATCCCTAGAATTTTAGGCAGGGTCATTAATACTGCGAGCCTTTTTGAAAATTTGATCAAATGTGTGAAATATCAAAGATGTATTTTAACCAGATATTTTTCCTGCTTCAAATAAGTCAAGAGAAACTATTTGTGATATTTCTCATAAATGGTATTGTAAAATTTAACCTTAATTGTATAAATGTGATGCATGTAAGTGTGATGTAATTATTCCACACAAACGATAATACAATGTCAGAATTTTATGTTATTTGTTCGCAAAGACAAGACCGGAAGGAAGGAACATGGTGTTTGGAATTTCCTCGTGTAGCGCTATTTGCACTACACCCTTTTATTAGTTTTATTTCTTTACTACGCCTTTGAATGTCTCAATTAGTGCGACAATATTAAGACATGATGTAAAACAACAGGAGCCCCCTAAAGAGAATTTATGAGCTCAGGAACCTTCATTCTAAAATTCAAGAGTATGCTCCAGATATGGGGAAAATTATTACTGCAACTATACTCTCTAATAATTGAGACAATCTTCCTGCATAATAAATTTCATAATAATTTCTTCTTGGAAGTTGAGCACATAAGTGCATACGAACTACAAACACAGAAACCTCAAAGGTACGATGTTTGTGTACATTTTCATGATTACAACATGACATAAAAATATGACAAAGTGCTTTCAAACACACAAATGATACCCCACTCACATTAATAATATTATGATTCCTGTTTATGTAACCTAGTACTCTATTGTACAAACAAACATATTAGTTTGCCTTAAGCTACTCAAACATAAAAATACTCGCAGCAGCGTAGTACATTTGTTAAAAGTTAAAGGTGAAAAGAATAACAACTTTTTACAGCTAATTGCTTCATGTCATTGGCTCTGCACTAATATTATTATCTAATCTCACTCTACCATCGTCATTAATCATTCCAGCTATCACACTCACTATTTAAATTATACGGTTACTTCTACCTTTTTGTGTTGTACTGTTATAAACGACCAAAAGTACAAAAAAACTGAAGTACACTTACACATTCAATATCTATATACAAACGCGATGTCATAATTGATAATAATAATACTCAAGAGTATATCTTCTTAGTCTATAAAATCTCAATGATCTCAATTTTGCTATCATCATCATCATCCTAAGGTAAGTTCCACTACTCGTTATCTTTTATTATAACACAAAGCTCTAAGTAAAATATGCAATAAAGAAATGTCGAACCAAACCAAGGCAAGTCAAGGGTACTTGGCAAATCTTGTTTTTGTGTCTTTGATTTTAAAGATAAGGTTAAAGATACAACATCGCATATATTCACATAATAATAAAAAGAATGCTTGTGTATTACTTAACGTGATACGATCAGTCCAGTAATTGCACATTGGCTAAAAGCATCTCATCTGTGTGTCATCCATTTGTACTTATTCACATAATATTAGAATTTATTGGTATATGCACCATACTAGAAAAACTAAAGTTATTGCAATAGTTTATTATTAAATGTAAGTATAGTACGAGGGAAGGTAAATGGATAGAAAATAATCTCTTAGTATAATCCTCATTTGGGATCGGTACACGGATTATTTTTCTTACCGAGCTTCGCTCTAAAG
>JABASD010004507.1:0-15299 GCA_019776165.1 Pogonognathellus flavescens
CCATGTAAAGTTTCATTCGAATCTGCTTATGACACTTCTGGTGGTTTGCTTGTCAGTCAACACTAGTTAGTGTAATACACGAGAAGTTTATTTTCTCAAACGCGTCATGAATGATTTTACTGTCTAGCTTTTCAACATATTCATCCAACTTGTCTTTACTGCTAACTGTGATAAGCTGTGACGAATAATTTGTCAGTTGGTTTGAATTTGGGAAATGTACTAAACTGTTTGTTGTGATTTTAGGCACGAAGCCAAAGACATTGTACGCAACTCAGTAGGGGCATCAGAACACGATGCTGTAATATTCTGTGGATCGGGAGCTACGGGTAAGGAATCAACTATAATTAATTAAGTAGTTTGGTAATTTGTGATTCTGTAAAATGCGATTTTTGCCACCGAATTTCAGAAATCCTATGGACATCATTGCAAACAAATTATTCATAGAATAATATATTTGGTTTCATGGTTTCTGCGTAGGGTCTGTTCACAAATTGGTCAATGCTTTAATGGGCGATGCTCAAAAATCTCCACCTGTGGTTTTCGCTGGACCATATGAACATCATTCTAATCTTTTACCATGGAGAGATGCTGGAGCAAAGGTAAAGTATCTTTAGAAACTGATTGCTTAATGCTCAAATAGTAAAGTAGTAAGTAAGTACCTTAGTAAAATAGAAGTATGAGTTGGAAAATCTCTTATTGCCCATTTATAGATGGTATACATCCCGGAAACCTCAGAAGGCGCATTCGATATAGATTTTCTGGAAGAAAAGTTAAAAGAGGCTGTTGCTGAGGGTGTTAAGAACCGATTGCTTATTGGTAGCTTTTCTGTGGCTTCTAATATTACAGGAGTCCCTACCGATGACGTTGCTATAACAATACTCATGCATAAATACGGCGGTCTCGCTCTTTGGGATTATTCAGCAGCTGCAAGTCATGTCCAAATTGTGATGAATCCCGTTGTTATGGATAGAAATTGCGAAGGGTTAGCTAAAAAGGACGCTTTATTTTTTTCTGGACACAAGTTTGTAGGAGGACCACAAACCCCCGGTGAGTCACCACTACCCGTAAGCCAAGTTCGCACTAGAGAGTTACCTGGGCATGGGCGCCCATGAGTGCCCAGGCGGTCTATGTAAGGTTTGAAATTTGGCATGTGATAGGAAATATGAAATAGAAAATCCTTATCTCTTTGTTAAAACTCCCTTTTGGTGATAGTATTTGTTTAATTCAACATCTCTTGCCAGCATACTGTATGCTGCACTCTTTGTTAGCTGATTTTGTAGGTTTTGTCTTATGTTTCACCACTTAACATTTCAACACACAGCACTACCAATACCCATGGGCGGAGGTAGGACTATCCATGGGCGCCCATTAGTCTACAGTCGATGATCACGTGATCATGGATTTGTATACCTAAACTATAATTGCGTCACCACATTTCCTCATCTCCCCACCCAAACACAACGCAACTTCTCAGTGGGGATGGGTATTAGGAGGAAGAGCAAGTGATCGTCTCAGCTATTTGCTCCACTACTTGTAATTTGGAAGATTGCTCTTTTAACAAGATGCCACCCTCGACTAGATACTAGATTCGACAGTTCTCAACTCCCAACAAGATCACACCAATTCGACTTTCGATAGACTCGTTTTGACCAACACTGAAAAAGAATTATAAAAATGACAATTAATTGTAAGCTTCCAAAAACGTACTATTTTGTAAAACGTATAACCGTTATATGCAAACACAACGCAACTTCTCAGTGGGGATGGTAGGGAGATGAGGAAATGCGGTTGACGCCATTTACTGTGGAGGGCCTCAAATCCATAAAAACATGGCGGAGGCGCTAAACTAAAATACAGCATATGGAGTGTACTTACAACGGAGCATGCGTTATTTTAGTCTTCGCTAAACTANATGCGTTATTTTAGTCTTCGCTAAACTAGGCGCCCATGAGGTAATCGGATGGGCATCGAAAAGCGCACCCAGGCAACTCTCTAGTTCGCACCAAAATCCCTAACAAACCCGATTTCGTCTGAAGCCAAAGTGACCGAAACACATTGCAGTGGAATTTTTTGGTTTAAGCTAAATGGTTCTATTCAAATTGGCTGAGGTTGGTTTAAATCATCGTAGGACGTTGTTGTGAACCCGGCTTTATATGAATGCGAGTGTTGTACTTAAATTATAGTAATTTATAGTGCTTTCATTCTGATTAAATAGGAGTTCTGATAGCTAAGAAATTCATTTTTGAAAATCCTATTCCCAATGGTGGGGGTGGAGGGACGGTGTTTTTTGTTACACAAGATGGTCACCGCTATCTGAAGGTATAGTTGTCATGCCTTGTATCTGCTTGTTATCACTGCTGTTATTATGAGCATAAATAGTCATGATAATGCTATAACATTATATCACTCGCAGAACACTGAGTACCGTGAAGAAGGAGGTACACCGGCTATTATAGAGTCGATTCGCTTAGGACTTGTGTTTCAGTTGAAGGATGCCATTGGATCGCAAAACATCATATCTCGTGAGAGTCTCTACACCAAGTGAGTAATTCAACACATCGCCTCGCTATCAACACTTTTATATTCTATCTCGTTAATTTAACGACAATTACAACAACTTAAGTGAGAAAACTTTTTATAGGAAAGCAATTTCAGAGTGGTCAAAGTGTCCTACTATAAAAATATTGGGAAATAATGATCTTCCAAGAGTTGGTATAATCTCATTTCTGGTTGAGCACGTTGCAAGCGTATGAAACAGTATTTTACATTCATCTTTTATATGAAATCAAACTATTAATATATTTAATAATGTTATTATTATTAATTAATTTAATATTATCAATAACATTGAATCAAATATAGGGGCTGTACTTACATCATAATTTTGTTGTCGCGCTATTAAACGACCTTTTCGGAATTCAATCTCGGGGTGGCTGCGCTTGTGCGGGCCCCTACGGTCAAAATCTTCTAGGAATTCAAAAGGAACTTGCTATTCAGTACGAAAGTCTACTATTGGAAGACAGGTATAAAACAATATTTATATACCTTCAGTGTGGAAGTTTCGGCAAAATTCCAACTTCATTTTTTTATAGTCGGTTAGATCGGGACCACTTGAGACGTTATTTAGAAGGTTCTTCTTATGAAATATTTCGACCTGGATTTACCCGGCTCTCGATTCCGTTCCACTGTTCTTTACAAGAGGCTGAATATGTGATAGATGCTGTAAAATTAGTGGCTGAACAAGGCAAGTATAATATAGCAAATGTCTTAATGAATATTACACCTAAATACCAAATCAATTGAATTATTTTTTGGCGTGTTAGGATATAAGCTGCTTCCTCTCTACATTTGTAACCCTGAAACAGGAGAGTTTCATCACCATGCTAATCATGTAAGCCGATGCTATCAAAATACTATGCTAACGATTTTTTACTAAAAATGGACCTTTACTATTACAGCTGTTAATCATTTTATTTTAGATGGTTCAACATCGTAAATGGCTAAGCTGGGCAACTTTTGACGCTGAAGGAATTCGATGCAAAGAACGCACTCGAAACAACAGTGAAGATTATCCAAACTACAAGGAGTGTTTAGATCAAGCAAAGAACATTTTTGATAACGCTCATAATGTAAGCCGCTTAACATATTTTTTGTTCCCATCTGTATGTTAAATCTTGTCAGTCAGTAATGCAAAATTCCTTATATGACAATAGTGTCCTTGCATAAATGAACAATATTATGGTACTCATATTACTTATTATTTAATTTAAACTTCAGAGATACATTCACATATTTACTTACAGTAAAAAGCATATTATAATAAAATTAGAAGCAATATTTACTAGAATAAGCAGATACAGTTTTGACAAATTTAATCATAAATGATTTAATAAACTTTTCCGTTTATTTCATAGATTTGTATGCGTAGAAGTCTGCCTGATCAGTCACTTCTATTTGATCAATCCGCTCTGCATCTTAAGTGGTTTGTTCTTCCCTCAGAAGCATTGGATTCTGTTCAAAACGGAGGAGACAAAGTTAATCGAAACAAACCTTTCGAAGTGAAAGAATTTAAGGTTCCAGAAAGTCGCAATTTCAAAACAGTTTATCCAAATTCAGTACCGCATCAAATCATGCAAGCGTACAATCACAATGACGGAAAGGGGAGCAATTTTGCATGCAGATCTCTTCACGAGTCAGAAAGTGGACGAAGCAACAGTACCAGCAGTGAATTCAATTACTCAAGCAACGAGCACGAAAGTGACAATGAGTTTCTTGTTGCTGCTGGAGCTACAGTCACTGGACCATCAATTTGTTTTGCCCACAGCGATGATGTAAAAGATAGCAGCACTCAGTCTGAATTTAAGGAGACTGTAAATTGCGCAAATTCATTGTCAGATGCTTTAGAAGCAATTATGAAGAATGGCAATGCAACATCTCAACCAAAATGTATTCCGCAGACAAACAACGTTTGCATTGAGAACTCTGTTGCGTTCTCTCAGGCGGCTCCTGCTGAAAACGTGTTGCCGGCTTACACAAATTCTTCGTACACTGACCAAAAGCCATTCGTCAATAGTCCTGTACCGAATGGTAATCTTTCCATGATGAACGTGAGTCCTTTGACTGGCTCCGGAGACGTTACATACCAAAATCAGTACGTCAATAATTGGATTCCGGCTCATAATGATGTTCAGCAAGCTATTCCATGCCAAACACCCTACGTAAACAGTAACCCAATGATGAATAATTCACCCATGTACACGTATGACGGACAGCAGTCCAACATGAATAGCGTTTGCACTCCAACGTCGAGTTCTTTTGCATCCATGTGCATGAGTCCTTATGCCACTAATTCGAATGAGAGCTATGCAACTGATACCATTTGTATGTCGGCTGGACTTCCTACTACTCCCAATCAGACATATTTCTTTAACAACAATTTGCAAAGCCCTACTCCTATGTCTACCCCGTACGACAATAGTCTGAAAAACAATGTTGATAATAATTGGATGTATTCGGGAAGTCCTATTGCTGCAGCGAGTCCAACTCCGCAGTATCAAATGAATCCTGTTTACCAAGATCCAAACCAGCAACATATGATCTCTAATTTCCAGTCGTATAATCCTCAATCTCCTCCAATGCAAACTAAAACACCGGTTAACTCTCCAGTCAGTTCGACTTTCAATCTACAATATTCTCAATCCTTCAGCGACAACCTTGTGGAAAGTGCTATGCGTCGCGTCACCAAAGAAATAGCAAGTGAACTGAAATCGGAAATTCGTGGAGTTATATCTCAAGTAGAACAGGGAATGGAAGAAGGAGCTCGCGGTAGAGCGAATAGCTTTTCCTTAAAGGATAAAAAGCTGGAACAACTAAAAAAACGCACTCGAACTCTCAGCGGGCATACGTTGCATAATAATCCAATTGCAAACGAAGCTGCATTAAATTCTCGTCCGAAAAGCTCCTGTCAAGATGCAACACCTCAACCCGAAATTTTGCCTTCTTCTGAGAAGCAGGAAAAAGTAGAAGAATTCAAAGTAGATGTATGTTGCATGAAGGAAAATAAGTGCACAACACTGCCAATGGAAGTCAACATTCAACAAGTGAAATTTCACTGCCCTCCGAAGAATATAATCAAACCTACGTTAGAGGTAATTAGTTTTACAGTTTGTCACATGCATTTTTGAGACAAAAAATATGCATATCAACGTTAAATTAAATGATTAAATTGAAATATTTATAGGCTCTTCGCAGTTTCTCGATGCTGAAGAATGGCGATAAGGTACGTCGATATTGCATTTTTGCATTAACCTTACTTAGCTTTGAACTTGTTGGTCACCACAAGTAATCATTTCCCGTAGTGAAAGGGAAGTTCAAATGTCCATTCAGGTTGAATCATTGGAATTGTAAGGAATTTGACTTGCTGACATTCAACTTAACCCTTTACAATTAATTTATTATTATGGCTTGTCGCTATGAGACTTTATACCTAATATTTAATGAGTTGGGACACCATTCACTATGATATTCATTCATTTACATTCAGAAGTCTTTAGTTTGACCAGAAGTTTTAATGAGACTAAACAAACAAGAATGTCCCTTTAGTTACAACTTTGTTGATTGAAGAATTACGACAGTTTTGAAAAATTATAATATGGTACTGAGATAAATATGAAAGGGACAATGTTGCAATGAATGACATTACAATTCGTAAAGTGTGAAGATATCACATACATTTTAGGATTTTTGAAACTAAAACAAATTTCAGCACCATTTGTACCAACACAATTATTTTAAACACTTACAAATGGAAATACGTTTGGTATCATTAGTTTCTTTTAATTTCAGTAGTTACAATAATTAACCTCTTTTTCATTTGAAAGAAAATGATATGGTATATTTCGAATAAAATGATGCTTTGGACATAAAAATATCGAAGTCTTATGTCCTTATGTTAATGTAATTTTGTTTATTGTGTTTATGGATTAGGTACTTGTGTGCTTAAGCGGAGGAAAGGACTCTCTATCCCTTCTACACACAATGAAGCAAGTTCAATATGTTATGGCTAAGGAAGGTGTTGAGTTTACTTTTGGGGCTATGACTGTCGATCCACAGCACCAAGGCTACAACCCCAAACCACTAATACCATACCTTAAAGCGTTGGGCGTTCCATACTTTTATGAGGAGCAAGCCATAATGTCAGCGGCAATGGACATAGGAAACGTATCGTCGATCTGCAGCTTTTGCAGTCGTCTAAAACGAGGGAGGATTTACGCTTGTGCTAGAAAGAATGGCTACAATGTTTTGGCATTAGGTAAGTGGAAAATTTACTTTTTTGGGATATTTTTCTCATTTAAAATAAAAATGGTGGACAACTTTATTAAATTGTTTGGTGAATATTTCACAGGTCAACACTTGGACGATCTGGCTGAGAGTTTCATGATGTCTATCTTTCATAACGGTTTGATGAGAACCATGAAGGCATCATATGTCATAAAGTAAGAAAAATTAATCTCCAAACTACGTTATCAATTACAGGCAAAGGCAGTGTTAATATGTAGCTTTTTAGGATAATTATACTGGCGCTTTTTAGTATTGATAATTATATTCAGTGTCATGATATTTTAAACGTGTGGTCAAAATAGATAAATGATAATTAATTATCTTATATTATTATTATTCATTTAGTGACGTTATCCTCAAATTAGAGGGAATTTCATCGTCAATATTTTTACAGTATAAGTTTATAAATTAGTCATATTTTATGTATTAATTTATGTTTTTATTTATTAATTATGTATAACATGTAGTCTATTACTGAAAATATCATTCCGTACTGTGCTACAAATATAATGTACACTTATCAACAGGATTTTAATCATTTAATGTGGAAGAAAATATTATGTTTTGTTGTTCCAACCAACTGCATTAATTGAAAGCTATCTTCAAAAGTTTAATTCTTCGGGAGGCGTCTGCGAGTTTTACTTACAATTTTTATCCCTAGTAATTAATTTTGACATGTAGTGAAGGACATTTTATCAGTGCGTGAATTAATATTGCATTTGTGCTTAATTAATATTTGACAAATTATTAATTTTTTTAATGTGTTAATAGGGATGAAGATCTGCGCGTTATAAGACCGTTTGTGAATGTGAGGGAAAAATCCCTACGTGACTTTGCAGAGTCACGCGGTCTGCCAATCATTCCTGAAAACTGCCCAGCTTGCTTTGAAGCACCGACTGAACGACACAGAATGAAGCAACTATTAGCTCAACAGGAAATTAGCTCAACAGGAAATTTTGTATCCAAAAGTGTATTTGAGTCTTCGATCTGCGATGCAACCCTTGATGGCCATCAATAAAACTGGATTGGAATCCCAAGCTGGAGGAACGAACCACATTATGGATGATGAAGACGAATAAATATCGTTGTGTTTCATAACGGAGATTGAAAAATGTATGCCTAATTAATGTAGTTTGTAGCCATTTTGATCGTGTGTTTACACTTTTTGTATCGTTTTCTTGCAATTGTTTTCTAGGTATAGTTTCAATTTATCCCGTATACTTGTATTATCAATGGTACTTACTGAAATATTGACGTCTGACACCCCATGTATTTTTCAAGCATCTATAATGATTGAGAAATTATTGAAAAATAGTTCACCACAGCTTAAGATTCTAATTATGTCAAGTCGTTTAGCTTTTTATATTCGTTCGTAGGGTTGTTCTTTAGAAGTAAAAATATGTACTGAAAAATAACGTTTTTAATTAGCTGTTGTATGCACAGACAATAACTAAAAAGTTTTTCATTTTGAACTGATTTGAACTGAATATATACAGATATATCTACCCTGTTAGGACTGTAGTTTGTAAGTAATAAGGAAGTAAGAAATGTTTGTTTATATTTCATTTGTACTCAAATGATGGTGAGTCGTAATAAGTCTGTTAAATAACTGAATTCCCTAGAACACTTAAGACGTAACGTTTTTACGTAATTAATGTAAGTAAATTAAATTGTCCTTTTAGACTTTGATGGAGTCTAGTTGCCTGCTATTTAATGTATGAAAATCATAGTTTTTAGTTATCCTTAGGATGTCTTCACTTGATGTAAATCATTTGTAAAGTGATTATTCATTGTGAAAGCAAAATAGTTCTTCCAAAAAAATGAAGCGCCTTGACAAATCTGCAAAAATGTGATTTTTTCTTCCAATTATCCAAAGAGGATAAAAGAGCAGTGAGAGAGGACCCCTGACGCTAGTTGTAGTTATAATATTTTATAAAGAAAAGGTAGCAGCAAATTATATTGGCTGTTATCAATGAGAAGAGAGAGTTGAAAGTAAAACTTAAAAAACAGGAATTAAGATTGGGATCGGATATGCCCACATTTCATCGTTGGTTTTAGTGATGCTTTCAACTCTTAATTTTTTCTTCTGCTATATTGATATCGAGTAAAATAGGAGCTGCTATGTTGATAGCGGGTAAGAGAGGGTAAAATAGGACTTGCTATATTGATAGCGGGTAAAATAGGAGCTGCTATATTGATAGCGGGTAAAGCCAGAGCGGGTAAAATAGGACTTGCTATATTGATAGTGGGTAAAATAGGAGCAAAGAGTTAAGTGTTGTTAACAGAATTAATATTATAAGCGTACTTGCTACAATGTTATAATATACCTTTTTAAGCAAAAATTACTATTGTAAGTTTTATATCTACGCTAGTGTTAAGGGGTAAAGTATATGATGGTTTTGTTAATCTTGTCAACCAAGACATTTAATTAATAGTTGTGAATTTAACGATATGTAATAATGTAATGAAAACCGAGTAAGTCGCTATGAGAAGCTAAATATTTTTATGTAATGAACTTTATCTCTACTATCTCTATTTTAGCTGATGAAATATGACATTTTTCGTCTCCTCTTTACTATTTAGATGGTTTCACAGTTTTCCTTTCCCTACTTAATTATTGCCCAGTTATGTGTTTCTAATAATATGAACTCTTTTTAGTTTTGCTAGGATATGTGAATTGTGATGTATAAATTGTTTACCACAAGACATGTTTTACTATTAATATTTAAGTTGCCAAGTGTGAAAAATTGAAGTAAATAAATTTATTCTATTCTACTAAAGTTGTTTAAATCTGAATTTATTTTCTTGTCCCATTCATAATATTTTTCATTCTCAAACTGTTATTTGGTTTATGCAGAGTACCATCTTTTCAGTCAATGAAGATATTGGATACACCGATTTAATTTTTTAAACGAGTGAACATAATGGGAAGGAAAACAATTTAGATAATATTTGTAGTTGTATTAAAATGAAAAATATTTAATGTATATTTTGCACTTGAAGTATTTATGTCCTATCGATTATAGCATGTAATTTAAGTCGATTTAGTTATAGTAATAAATATAGACTTAAGCTTCTTCCCCCAGTCATGTGAACCTATTTTGTGAGCAATATTTGATATATTAAGTATGGTATAGATAGCATGGTATTATATTTACATTAAATGTAAGAATGTAACTATGATGCAAATTTTTCTGTTATATCTCTGTTAAATAATTTACCCGTGTATATGCTTATAATAATGTCAGTAATATATTATCAAAATCAAATTAAAGGGCGTTAATTATTAGCAAAGTTTATGGCACAATTTTATTATAATGAGTCTAAATTAATAGTATTTAGTAACTCGAAATTCGGACACAGTTCTACTATTATTGCAGGGCACTGAAATGAAAACGCAGGGAAAAGAGAATAGTGTAGATTGGAAATAGATGGTGTAGTTCTATGTAAAATTGTTCAGTAAGTAGAATGACTTTTCATTGAATCTGCATATTATATGAAAACGCTGCGCTGATGTAAAAGTCGCCAATTAATTAGAGTAAAAATATATTCGTCGTTCTAAGACAAAAACATGTATAAGGTTCAGTTGTAGTATTTAATAGATCTTCATTTTGATTATTATTTTTTCTCGATTTGACTATTGCCTATCACTATCACAAAGCCGTTTCGGCTTAAACATGCATTAATACTTTATTATAATATTTTTGTCATGATTTATGATTAATTTATATGTTATGTTCATAAGAATATCGTCAAAACCAAAAAGGTAACCAGAGTATCTTAAAGTTTGCTGTATGGTTTGAAAAACCATTTTGTTTCGTTGCCAAATACAACAAAGAGTGTGACATCAAATTTGTCAAGTATGATTTCATGGCACTACCTAGGTGTAGTATGCATGCAAAAATCTCTTCCGCCAAAAGCAGCTGTTCCTAAGAATGAACATAACAATAACGTATCAAGCTTTTACTAACACAAAGTAAAGAAACGAAAATAATCATCTGGCATTTTTGCCTTCTTCAAGAATACGTTTATTACGATTAAAATTTGAATCTTATACTAGGTATTACGATACATGATGTTCACTTATGGCACTTATGCATAGCGTGTTTATAATTTTGGAGATACATAATCCATTATTAGTTAAAACTTGAATAGAAAATTAAATAACTATTCTTTCACTTGCTTTCACTATAATGCTTTATGCCTGCAATTGTGAATAGTATAAAAGCTCCTCCACTCGTTCCAGAGTGGAACTTTGAACGGAACAACGACATTGACATTACTACTATACTGTATTGGAACATGGACCGAAAAAATCCGAACGAGGGACAGTGCGCAGTGGTCAAATATTTTTTGTATGAACTTAATTGCAATTTTTCATATTTTTATGAGTCTCATAATCACTCATGAGACATTCGTCGGCTGTATGGACTTACATGAGACGAGAGGCGGTTGACGTTATTCTCAATTTCTCCCAACACAGTTTTATGTAATCAAATCGTAAGTGTATTATAATGAAAGCTGAAACGCTAAAAAAACATGCCGCTTCTTCCAAATGTTTCATAGGAAATAATGAGGTAATTTTTACATAAAGAATACATTGTCGAAATCATCATTTAAGGCTTTTATTCACTTAGAAAACAGTTATGAACTTAACATTGAAGTTATGAGCCGTAATAATATTATGGTGAAGCATTCCATTTACCGAGTAATCAATAATTCGGACTAGAAGATATTCTATGTCGTAGTATTTTATTATCAAGGTTACCTGGTTACCCAATCATGCAGACTATTAGCTGTGTCCACTTCATTACGCTCTTAGACTTAAAACCTTCTCATCTGACAATATCGAAGTAGGATTGATTTAATTCAATATGATTATCATTACTAATCAAGAATGGTCATTGTCACAACAAGTTAGAAAGCCATTCATTGGCAAAAACCATACCAAAGTGTTACCTACTACTTATTATTATTAAATCTAAATATGGAAATTATATTTTTTCACTTATTCCCAACATAAACACAAGAACGTACTAGGTACCGTACCGACAGACACTATCCACAGTACCAAAAACTCAGCAACAATCTGATCTGATGCAATTGGGGTAACGGAAGACAACTAATGCTATGATCCGCTTCAGAGTTCGGGTCTTTGGGTATCTAATTGTCACCACCACCAAACATCTTCCTGTTACTATTTAATATCTATGAAGTAAAAACTACTGGATAAAATGCCAGTAGTAGTATATAATAAGTAATACTAGTGGTATAAGAAAATAAATATATTCTTTATCAAATGTTGGTAAAATAGTATTTACAAACTTATAAAGAATAATTTTAATTTAGGAGTGGCTGTAGCTGAAGAAATGAACATAATTTTGTCTGTAGGTATTATTAACGAAAAACCACACCTATGTTATTATTAACAATAAACATTAGTATACTTATACTGCGGCGGAGATTGAGGCATTCAGGACTACTAAACTATTGACAATGAGTATTGTCTACATGTATACAGTTTCATGCGTAGAGGAGTATAAGTAAAAATTTATAAGCAAAAGCTTGTACCATCGATTTTGTGAAGGTAAGTAATAGATACTATTTTTAACTGAGAAAAATGAGCAAAAGGATTTTCAAAAGTTTTTGTTTTGATTCATACGGTCTCATACTACATGTATTCATACATGTCTTATCATTTCATGGCCCGCTGTATATAATAGATAATCAAATCACCAATACGAGAGACCATGACTACCTATAATAGTTCAGTTTAGTTTAGTTTAGGTATTCAGTCCATGTATCAAGTTGCCTCATCATAAGCGGGAAGGTCAATCCTTACATATGACTTGAATATTTACCAGCTAAAATTGACATCTACATCCATCCTCTACATGCATTTTATTTCTGCTATGTCCTCAAAATGAATGTTGTAACGATAGAAAATTTAATATTAATTCGATTGATAATTAATCATGTAATTAGTCTAAAACTGGGAGCAAATGCAATCGAAATGCAATTTACGTATTATCAACTGTCAAGCAAAGTATGCTATGAAAATAAAATGACTTTTCATTTTATCTAGAAATTAATAAGGCCTAATTTTAATTTTAGTTGCATGTTCATTAAGTAAATATCATTAATAAAATTCATCTTATTTGGTGTGTATTTGTGCGCTAATCGTTAGTTCTAACGTTGTAATTTGCAAGTTGGATATACACACAACTTTAGAGGCGGTCCATCAGATCACAGAAGTACAACATCAGTCGTATACGGCAAAATTATACGAACTTGTTAAACTTTCAAGTATTACGTTGCTTTTGTAGCAGCTTGTACACCCACCCACACTCACTCTATTGTGTATACTGTTGGCAATGTTGAACACATCAAAAATGCAATAAACGTTTATTTCAAACTAAAATGTTATTTTTACTATTCAATTTATTTTTAGTATGCATAAAATGAATAAGCCTGGTTAGAACTCTAGGACATAGAGTACTTATATCCAAACATTAACTCAACCTAAAAATAAAAATCTGCATTTACATTCGCTAAAAATTAATCGAAAGTATCATGCGTATCAAAAGTATAAACGTTTGATTGAATATTATCTTGGTCAGTAAATGAATTAAAGAAATAATAAATTATCATGAAATCCCGTAGATGACAGCCATCCGATGGGATAAATGTTTAAGAGATGCCGGACGCTAGTGCCTATTATAGATATTCTTACAGCAATAAAGGGTATGGAGTGGTCGGACCATTTCATTTATTTTTCCACACTTCATTTATTTCTTTTTCATACAAGTTCTTCCACCAAAAGGTATTAGGTACTAGGTTCATAGCTGTTATCAGCATCATCATGGACAGAGAATGTTTTACTAAATTACAAATTTTATTAACTAATGAGACAATTACATTAATTTCGAAGCAGTAAATTAACTTACATTGTCAAAATTATTAATTTTACACCTGAATACATAGTAAGTGCTATTAAGTATGATATAAAATTTATGCTTCGCCACTATCCAGGATCAGGGATCAACATTATTACTAACATAAGTAAAAACTTTATGTTCCTTATGTAGCATTCATGTTTCCCTATGCAACTCCCCAACTTCTAGACCTAATACATGAAAGCTCCGTATGTGAAGTTCGTGAAGTGAACACGGAATGCGATGGGATTATAGGATGATGTGATGACACCAAATGGAATAGCGAAGTGCATATTAAAGGCAGAAAGCACATAGGATTTAAGCCAAGTTGCTCTTTGTAAGTAAAGCACAACAAACTTACATAATAATATTTATTAATTGAAGCAGAATGTATATATGCAGTACCAATGCTATCCTATGTATTTGTGTACACAAAACATTTCAGTTTAGTAGTCTGAGCAACACTTACGATTTCTCTTCAAAAAAGGAAGGTTTGTATCGCCGTCACTAACTACTGAGGGCGCTGCTATTGTAACAATTTTGCTTAGCTCAACCTTAATAAGAGCTATTTATTTATTTGCGTTGTCAATAATTTAGAATCTATTCTTCACTGCATAATCAGAGCGTAAATTTTTAGTAAAATTATAGTATAATGAATATTGTAGACACGTATTATTATATAGTTGAAATTTTGTTACAATCGCCAAAAATTACAAAAAATGAGTAATTAATAAATTTTTCGCTTCTTACGAGGTTAGTTTGATTGATAACGATTTTAGCTAAATGAACAAGCGTGTCCAGAAGATATAATTAAAGAAAATTACTTTAACAGCTTCCCATATTTCTACAATTTTGTATTTATCTAGATTCAATTAAAAATATTTTGTATTTTAGTTATAAACTATCGTTAGATAAATAAATAATGAAAGTCAAAAAATAATTAAAACAGTGTAATATTGTACCACTGTGTCGCTTTGATACACAACTACACTAGCGACATTAGTGGATTATTGTTAAGGCTAGTTACAAAATGATATTTATTATGCTCTCCTCAATCGTTACTTTTTTATCAGTCTCATTCACCTTAGCCTACGATAATAGTCCAGTATTTGATTTAGTCTACTCTAAACAACATAGTTTAAGCACTTCATTCACGATTCACTTAAAGGTGTATTGTGTTTGTGCATACAGTATTATTGTATAAAAATCTGGCGGTGTACAGCAGTACAGATGCTAGATCTCTTTGTACTATAATATTAGAGTTGTAAAAAGACCCAGAATATAATATACAGTGACAAACCCATTACCCCATCATCCTCGTAAAACAGCATCTTAGAGGGGAAAATAAAATATTAATAAAATTTTTGCAAGCTACTAACAGTCATAGCTATAATTTCTAATTATTTGTATTATTGACTTGATATTCATTCAAAGAAATGAAATTAACTAACATATAATTGCCCCAATTGTTTGTACAAAGGATCATTTGACGACCTCCCTAAACAAACGACGTATCTCGGAGAA
>JABASD010004508.1:0-15298 GCA_019776165.1 Pogonognathellus flavescens
TGGAATTTGTTTTGTTTTTTCGATTTTTAACTCCTGACAACGAAATACAATTTTTCGTTTTAGATACCCCCTTATACGTTGGAGGTCCTCATATGTAGGTACCCAGCAGGCATGTTTTACAAATACTGCTTCATTTAGCAACATTGAACATATTATTATGGTGTCTCTCTATCAAACTTGATACATCGACATTTACGATTCTAATAAAACTCCTCAACTAGCAGGACTAGCAGGACTAGCAGCAGCTAGCATGACAATTAAAGCCAAAATAAAACAGTCCACACTTCAATCAATTTCACACACTTCAACCTGATGAGTTTTTCCTTAACTTTCTCAAGGCTGCAATAGAATTTCAGTTTGTCACGTAATGTCAAGTAGGTGTTAAATTGTAGCCAATGGTTTCATCGGCGAAAAAGAAAACTTACAAAGGTGAAAATATTCGGGCTCAACAGGTTTTGTCAGCATAGCCCCATATGCGAAGCTTGCAAAAACCTTATCCTGTCTGAATACCCAAGAATCCAGTCGAAGAAGCCAATATCAAGTACTCTACAAGGGAACCCTGTGAATTTCAATGGAGAAATAACGCTGGGAAATCGATGTGCAGCAGCTCTACTGTAAACTGTGCTGACAGACAGGGAGACTGATGGATGAGTCAATGAGACAAGACATGTCGTCGTCTCTGACTGCACAGCAAGGATTTGGTGAAAGGGTTAGAGTTTCATTCAACAAGTCTATAGAACCCAGCCATAAATATCATCAGCACAGGTGCACTTTACAACAATGTAATCTTGCAATTCCGTTTTTTCCTTCGGAACAATTCAATTCGATCAATAATTCAAGAATAAAAACTATTCAATATTTTACTGAATAAGATGGAGACATAAATCTTTGTGTAAAAATTTAATCTACATTCATGTAAATGTTATTGCATGGAAAACTTTATAGTAAATTTATAACGATACAGAAAAACATTCTGAAAATAACAATCCCTATTAGCATTTTAGTAATATAACACTTGCAAAGTGGATATGCATTATATTATTTACTATGAGCGATTTGTAAAGAATGGAATGTCATCCATCGATCCATCTAATATACTGAGTTAACAATAAACACCTTTCTTTAGAACCGTTAATGTTAATCTACAACAATAGATTCTCCAAATGTCTTGAATTGATATGAAAAAGCGAAATCTATTTTACCTTTATCAATTGTCAATTACCATTGTAAATCTCACGTTACCCCCTGCTTTATACAACTCTTTCTCAAACGTAATGGCTAATGGACGTGGTAAAATTGTAACATTGGGCATGGGACCATGCGGAAACACATTTTTTTATGGAAATACAAAAGCTGTCTGTCCTTCACCACGATAACGCAAGAAAGGGCTTCAGCTAAAGACTTCAAATTTGCTACACATCCTATTGAGGCCAAATGTGAGGTTAAGTTCGAAGATGGGGTCAATCGGTCAACTCCTTAATGACTTGTGACCCATTCAAATCGTGTTTGTATAATACAAGTATTTCTCCTTTGTAACAGATTTATAAATGATTCGTAATGTTAATGCCTGTGAGCAATTCAAATGTAAACTTTCATACTAAATTAAGTCAAGTAAAATTATACATCAGTTTTCAAAAAGCGTAAACAATTCAACAATACGAAAACATTATCAAATTAATTTATTATATTTCCATAACACACTTTAAGTTTCATTATTTAAAAAAAAATATTACTATTGTTTCATTACTATCATTACACCCTGTGTTTGACCGGTTTATTCATCATTCAATCTCTCTAAATGCGTATAATAATGAACATCATGATAGTCAATTTATGATGAAAAGAAAAACTTCAAATAGGCACTTACTTTTTCATATTTGATTGGGCAGCATACTTTTGAAGAGCGTCGGCAAGAAAATAACGCATCCTGTAAGACCAGATAAAAAATGATTACTATTTATCATATAAAATAGGTAAAAATTTAAATCATAGTCGTGGGATAACTCTACCATTTTTATCAACATTAAATTAGAGTACTACTATAGTATATATCCAAACAAATTTCACACTTCAGTGAGGATCCGAATAACATTGAAATGTCAGTTTAATGAATTTTCATTTTCAAGAGGAAAACTTATATGTTGCGTTATGAAATGAACAAAGACCTCTGAGAATCCTGCTGGGCAATTAACTACATAGCGTTTTCCTTTCGGTGAAAGGCCATCACTTCATTCATTAATTACGTTCAAGCACAGACATCAAGTAGCTTCTCATTGTTTGGCAGTTTGACTTTATAGACTTTGGACATAATATTATCGTAAAAGTACCTCAGAGAGTTTTCCTTTCAACTTTTCTCTTCTCTGTCTACCTTTCCAATCAACCAAGCCTCATCAGTTTATTCTTTCTATTGAGGCACCAAAACCCATCATTTTTCCCAACATTGACTGAGATTCTCAAGAATTTATAAAATACACTTTCAAGATGAGAATTATTTAAAATCCTGACAGTATAAGTTTCAGGTAGCTTTCTTTACTTTCAGCAACATTTGAAGTAAAAATAATTTTTGATATAACTCCTGCTTTGTGTTACAAGCTACAAAATTTGAGCATATTATATAAAGAAACTGTAACAACACAAAATTCTCATTAATTATCAAGTACCTACTTAAGTAGAGTCTGTTGATCGACACTTCATGAAATTAAGGAAGTCTTAAACCAGATTAATTGCCAATGTCAATTCATTTAATGGATACTTAATATGCAAAATGTAATAAATTTGGAAGACCTTCCAATATAAGTATCGTTGTTCATGAATTTCATTATTAAGTAATGAATTATTCAAGAATTAATAAAGATGCATAATTGAGAATGCAATTTTGCATACAAACAAAGCGTATGTGCAAAGCTTATTTTAAAGCTTATGAATATAAAAATTCAATTTCAAAACTGCACAAAATTTTAGGTAAATACTTTTTATAAACTCTGACAAGTGAATGGTTACGCTAAACCTGTGGCATTTCCAAATAGTTAATCTTTTTGTGCATAAAATCTGTCTAAAAGCAAAACCTTTACTGGCACATTATAAACAGTAGCAGTTTGTATTAAAATATTATTTTTCTCAATTCACAGAAAGAAATTTTGAACATGGAAATACGACGACAAAAATAATTTATTCATATCATCTTTTATCATCCAAAATATTGTTTGTTGTCGTATATATCTCTGTGCCGAAAAGTTATAAAGCCACTCTAATTCCGTACGTGCTAATAGATTAAAGGTCACAAACGCAATCAACTGATTTCATTTCATACATTTCCCCAGAGGGGGCTTTGGTTTTGTACATAGTAGTAGGGAGTAAATTAAAGCTAATCAAGTGCACTTGAATATTGCTCACTTAACAAAATCGATAAAAAATTAGCACCAAATAATTAAATCTGATTCTTGTACATCCCATGGTATCGTGATTCATCCAACAAGCAAACGCAGAAGTTACATGCAAGATAGACAGCGGATATGCAATTGAACTGACTGAATTGAATTGTGAGTGAAAATGATCGAATTGTAATTTAGCTTACAAGGAGACGGTCAGACATCTGTCTCACTTTCAGATAAACTTCACAAAGTTAATCTTTAGTCCATTATATTTTATTAATGTCGACCCTACCTTGTCTGACTGATTGAAAACCTAATTTGAGAAAGTTCATCTGCTTAATTGTAAAATACCACTGGTAGAAGGCTTATTACATTCGAGATGATCCTACAATCTGCAGCACAGGAGGTGATGCAATAATAATATCGGTGGGGTTCAACGTTTCGGAACATTGAATATTTCCTCTCCTCCGGCAATAGCTGCAGCAACGGTAATTTAATTTATGATGTGTCAATTTAGAATTACCAGCAAGGCATATTATTTATGAATCTTGCGATCGTTAATTCGATTGTCGTGATAGAATTTACGTTAACCCATCACCTTTGAAGGAGTTTCGCAGAAAAATGTTTGAAACTAGTACAGAATTAAGTACGTACCTATATTGCAGATAAAAATATGACTACAATATTTGGTTCTCTGCGAGTTGTCTCGATACAATGAAAAGTAAATATTTCTCGCATTTCAACTTTCAAGTCTTAGCTTAGCGGACACAGAGCAAACAACAGTTATTTTATAGACGTACACCTACATGTGGTAATAATGCGTTCCGGGAACTTTTCCCATTGAATTCTTCTCACGTTTACTGAGCCTGTAATAATTCATCACGGAAATACACGAGAAACTTTCATTCTACTTGAATTTACGTATGGGAAAGAAGAACGTGTATTTCAGAGCAGAGTGCTATCATCATTATTCATTGTTTAGAAAATGTTGTCATTTCATGAGAAGAAAAAGCTTTGCAAAATGCTGTTGTACAAGTTACTAGGACAAAGCAAGAGGCAGATAGTTTCAACATTTGCCTTTTCTCCAATTCCCCTTGCAGATTTATCAGAAATGTTTCTTTCTCTCTTTCTCTCTACTAAAGACTTCCCTGTCATGTTTCTGTTCCATAAAACTATAATATTATTATGAATGTGACACCATCCTAATATGCAAAATTAACGAAATGGAAAAATTGCTTATTTTAACTGTACACGAGGAAATTGATTGAGTGTGCACAGCATAGATACTTGTTCGTGGTATACCCCAGTCATGTTTTGGAGGACTTTGCACAATGGATTTATGGATTATTATACAACTACCTGGGAAACTACCTATATTATGGTCCTAACAAAGTATTGTGGCAAGCGTGTCATGCTGTTGCTTGTTGCATAAACAGACGAATTCGTGTCTTTGGCGAACAGACGCCCGCATAAAACCCGACTGGGGCAATGTGCATAAGGTAATGTAATAATTCTTTTTCTCACAGCCTTTCTTCTCTCAGTCATGTTGTAGCCAAAGGAATTATTGCTAGTTAGTGTCTCAATGTCACGTATAAATCATTTGAATGCATGTGAAGGTGAAATTATGCATGGGAAGCGACATTTGTGCAAATATTTAATGTATGCCACACCACTTTTTGCATGTACATCCTAATGTATACATAAATAATCTGCACACCTGAATTTTGTTGCAAAAATTTCAATTTGCTACAACCTAAATGCATAAGCTTTGATGACAAAAATTAAGAATTAGAGAAAGTGAAGGTGGGAGTAATAAATTAAATTACGACTTTCATTTCTCCGGCATGAAAATTTAATTTTGTAAGTAGACTTAATAAGTTGAGTAGCTGAGGATGATGAATCAAATGGAAAAGTTGAAAGCAAAGCTTTGAGAGGATATTTTTCCTTCCTTCACATGTATTGAATTAGTGTGTTGAAAAAGATTATAATACTTTTGAAAAGTTATGTTTCCAACATTATTAGTTCGTTCGAACTGCTTTTCTGATGAGAGTGCCTACCAGCTACCACCCTACCAGTATCATGCAAGATTTAAATGGGTTTTATAAAGAGAATTATTTATGGATCAACGCACTGTTTTCTGTCCTACGCAAAAAGTGTTTCAGCATTTCTCAGGTCGTCGCAAAAATTAGTTGACGAACTACTTCATCTGTTTATTTCACATCACTCAAAAACAATCGAAAGTCTTCTACGCGAAATGGACAATTTTATATCCACAGCTAAGCGCAAAGTTTTCCTTCTATAATTCAAAGGTGCCGTATACAAATTACGTTTTACTCGTGTACATGTTCATTCTATAACTATTCAGACAGTCATATTATAGTCATATGTATATATATACATATATATTATGTTTGCACGTGGATGAGAAAATAATTACTTATGCTTTGCACTACTTTCATTACTGCCTTCATCCAAAAGATCAGACAACTCAAGGCCCTGATTAAGCTAAAGACATTCGTTTCGTTTTCAGTGCATTCAACCTTTTTATTAGCTGACTGACTTTCGTAATTTACTGAGAGACTTAGGATTTTGTGGTTATTAACTCTAATGAGATGAATTATTTCCCTGCCACACTAAAAAAAAGATTTTTCTCCAGTAGGTCGTGACAAATCATAAGATTTCTCAATTCAAGGAGCTTGGAAAAAACACTCAGGCTCACGTTTGTTATCTTTCTAGCAAATGATAACCACCCTACCATGTTTGACTTGATTTTATCACGATTACTACACTAAGCTAGATTTTTTTATCCGAAGGCATACTAGACTTTGACTAGCTTATTAACCGCATTAATATAAAGTAATCAGTAGTTAGTAGTTATTCTGATCAAATTACTACAATGACAATTATGTGCAATACCTAAAGATATATTTATATGGTATTATTATACAGATTTAGGTATCTTTGTAGCTTTAGTCTATGGGGAATCGACTAATTGCTTTCTCTAATTTACAGACACTTAGTATTTGACACGCGGATTACACAATAATGAACATTTCATGCTGCATGTCAAACGGGCAAATTGTAGTAAACGCCTTATTGCCAACAGTAGCAAATTAGGAATGGACCGTTATATGAATCCCGGAACACAATCAAACGGTTTCTACTCCATAGTAGTTGTTCGAAATCTCAATTTATAAGCACAAGATGTTGACACGAAATTATAATCTACAATTCAAAAATTATCGATTGCTTAATATTCTTTCAACTTTACATAGTGGCATCTCGTAACGAAGTTATATAATCTGCTTTTAATCTGTGATGATTACATTGTGCATCATTTTGTGGCTCATTAAAATGTACAATTATTGTGTACTCAAATTATAACTACCAATAGTTTCGGCAGTAGAAGAATAATGGTGTACATACGTCAACTTAGTAAGTATACAGTGAGATTTTCGAATCAAATCTTTTAAAATTTGTAGTAACTATATAAGCTTTTACATGAACCAGTTATATTGACACATAAACAAAATTATTAATTTGCTCCGAATCTCCAGAATGGACTACCGTATAATTTTCTAACTGTTGTGGTATATAGTCAATAAAAGCAATATATGGGATTTTACTATTTATAATTCATGTACTGTCAATATAAGGTATGCTTTTATCAACTTGGGGTGAATGTCTAAAGTAAGATTGTTTTCAATTATTTCAATCACATGAATCTGCACCACCACAGAAAAAGTGAATATACCAAATATAGTGACAGATAGTGCAGTAAATTAATTAATGTGACTCTCATAAAGAAAGAATATGCGTTCCATATTGGCACAATATTATTATTATCTAGCAAAAATAATGTATTTGACAAAAGACTAACCTAGGATAAACTCGAATTCATCTATTACGTATGTCAGAGTCAGAAAAAATAAAATCTTTTTCAAATTCTGTAAGGTGTAAAAAAATCGAAATCTACATGTACAATATGAAGTGGTATTAAACCGAACCGATGTTCGGTATGTAGTATAGCTTTTTGATTGATCAAACACTCAACCACAAAGCCAAGAAAGTGTCAAATAGCAAAACGGTATGTGGCAATTTAAGAAAACAATTTATTGAGAATTGCAAATATTGGAGAGTGTTTGCTTTTACTCTTTACTCATCGTGTCTGCTTTTACTCTTTGCTCACCGTGTCTGAAATGCACTTGAAATCGTTATCTACATTTGTGTATCTGTTTCAATTGTGTCAATAGAAAGTCTCAAGTGTCAGGTATATTTAAACTGCGTGTTAGTTTAACCAAAAAGTATAATACTGTCTTCTGTTTCATGAGTGTCGGTAGTAGGTATAGCAAAAGGTACATAATTAAGATGATTTAATTATTACTAGGTTGTCTTGCGAAAAGCCTTAATTCTGAGTGCTTTTATCATCCCAGTTCATTTTAGTTAATCTATCAAACATTCCGTTTACTAACGTCATTCACTGCGACCTTCTACCAAGAACAGGAACACCATTATTTCATCAACTCCCTGCTGCGACCTCACAGTGCCCCGAATTTGAATTCGTGAGCGTCATTTCGGAAACCCAGAATTTCATTAATTTCTTGGTTTTTGTTAGAGGTAAGAAAAATGTCTAAGAAAACAATAGAATAGTAGAAGGAAGAAAATTTTTCATACAATTTAAAAGGTAGGCTAAATAAATTGATCGAATGCGTTGGTGATAGGGGCAGGGGTTGTCTCAATTTGCCTCAATGGAAAGGTCGGATATCTAAATCTTCTTCTCGTCGCCTACGTTTTAGGTCTCAAATGTTACGCGGTGTGCACAAGGTGGAATACAATAGTAGTGTAACACTAATTCGTATTGTATTACACGAAGATATAGGTAATAAATATTCCATTAATGGAATTAATGCAAGTAAGCATTACAAGTGCCAGTAGTACCACCATATAATATAATTAACGGCTGACATATTATGTTAAGCGACAACTTCATTTATGTTGGTTTTGTACTGGCTCACTTGTGAATTCAAATTGCACATTGAATGCCATAAAATGCTATGCATTTATGATTATCCAGGCTTAAAGATTTGCATATTGTGTTACTTTTGTACATAGTAAGTTATACTTATACGCCTCCGTACCATTATTTGGCTTTCGCCAATAAATTCTCGGAAATTTTGCACCAGGATAATTCAGTTTCCGAGAGAATTGATGTGGGAAAGTGAGAAAATAGTTCTGTTTCGGTTTGTCATGGCTTTATTATGCAGTGGTTTCCAGAAACGTGATCGGATTACCAATTTTTATTGACGACAGGAAACCAGCAGAAGTTTTAAATATCTGTCTTATTTACTGAGTAGAGTTATGCAACCATAGTTTTCATTGTTCAATCAAATGCAGTTCGTGAGAGGTGATTCACAACTTCTGTGAAGAAAAGCTGGTGACAATCAACCCAGAAGTAGGAACAGTAGGTACGATAAATCTCAAAAAAGCAATAAAAGGCAGATATCTGACGCTGAGGATTGAGGATGAAGTATATTGAGCCAATATGAGCCAAGATGCATATTTAATGAAATATGCATCAAAAATAAAAATAAAAATTTTTGTCTGTTTTTTGGACCCCGAAAAACAAATCCTACAAGCTACAGTTTGTAATGTCTGTAATGAATAATTTGCCTACTTTTCCTAACCTCTCACAAATCATAAAATATGGAAGCCTGGAATTAGAATGGACGTCATGAAAACTGATTGTGAAAAGTCACGTTTTGTGTTTCGAAACTACCTGCAGTCTTGCAGGCGTCACAATTAGCTATTCAAATCTTTGTAGACCCGTCGTGATGCAATAAATCCATTAAATATCCCCAATAATTATGATAACGACAGTGAATCAATAAACTACTATTTTCGTTGTTTGGTTTCATGGAAATTTTAGTGATACATCTGTATGCCCTAATCACCTCGCAAAATTTCTACGGTGAAGCAATCAGTCTATAGTCTATGAATCTATGATTTGTTTTATGTTTTGCAAGCCCTGCTATGAATTTAGCACTGGAAGCAGGTAATTTAAATGATTTGTTCCTGGAGCCGTAGTTGAGTCTCTCGTAAAACATGGAATGAATATGAATGAAATCTAAGTTACAAAGAAAACAAAAGCATTGAGCGAAAGCAAAACACAAGTTAAGTCGAGTGATGCCCCTAAGACACCAATGAAAAGGAAACTAACAATAAGTTCTATCTACCAATCTACCTTCCTTCAAGATTAAGTACCTCATTGAAAATGTAAGTTAACAGAATTGTTCACAAGCAGTCAGACGAGAAAATGCTGTAAATTCTTACCTGTCGAGTGAGGGCCCCGGGTTTTGGTATACGACTTTCGGAGAAAATTCAGTATTTGAAAGAGGTCCTCCGTTGAGTTCTTGCATAGGATACGAAGCAACGTTCATAGCAAGACTGGCAATGCATAATGAAATTGCAAGAAGACTGCACAAACCAAAATTTTCTTTCATCGTCGTTCTGATCGTTATTCGAAGCGCAAACTGAAGAAGATATACCTAAGAATAATTAACCATTGTCTTTTAATCCAATAAAACCCAAGTTGTATGTAAATTCCCAAGACAACCTCCAATAAAATTCCAAAAAGAAAAAAATATGCTGAAGAAAATACCTGTTGTAGGATAACTTGAGAAAGTCACAGAATTTCTCGCAACAGCAGTTAGCAGATTAGCTGAGAATGAATGTAAAATCAAAGTATCACTTATTTCCAGCAATAGTTATGAAAAATTCCTTCCTTGAATTTTGAAATGAATGTGAGAAAGAAGGATTTTGAGAACAATTTTTCAGAAGTACAGAAGATGTACAGATATTCGTTAGTAGTATTAAAATAAATTTGGAAAATTTTGATATCGTTTGAAGCGCTAACTGACAAAATGATTTTTGATGGTCTTCCAGAAGGCAAGTGAAAGAGTGAGAAGGACTGAATTGAATAGTAACTGGAATAAAAGATACTTGTTTGTATTCTCCCTTGAGCCGCTTTATATATGAGGATTTGTGTGCCCTGGTCTGTCCTGGTTTGGAATGGTTTCCTTTCGTAGGCCTAGCAAAGCAAGACAAGACGAAGAGCGTCGGTCCATGGACAAATAAGCAACCACCTGGACTCAACTGACTGCTGAATGACTGGCGTAACATATCATATCACTATTCACTGCAACTACCACCACCACCATTACAACTTCCATTGTCCTTTCCTTACTTTCCCTACTTTCCTCCATGTACATATCCCACACTTTGTACATCACTCCGCTTTCACGTATTTCCAGTCTTCTCTTTTCCTTTGCCTCTCTTAACTTAACCTACCAAGTGCCGTCAACGACGACAACGTTGTTGTTTGTTAGTTTTCTGCTACCTTTTCTCTTGTCTCCTCAACTTACTTTTGCATTAGAACATGGCACAACACAAATAAAGCATTTCGCAGGTAAAACTACATTTACAACGTACATCCTTCTGTTTCATACTCCAACTACGAGTTTCCTCTCCGTCCCATGTTGTCTCATACGCCACCAAGTCGTAACTTTGTGAGTAAATGCCAGCTAAATGCTAAATACGATTACGATTACGTATTTACGTCTCCACACTGACTTGTATCACTCCAAGGCACATAATTTTACTCCAAGCCTCATAAAAACTCAACTTTATTCCTCCACTTTGTATGATACAGTTCATTCCTGTGTGCGGATGAACCCACATTCTAAATTGAACATTTTCTTGTTACAGTACTAATACTATAAACAATGTTATTACAATAATCATATTATTGTGTAATGCGTCCCTTATTTAATACCTGAGCTAAAAGAATTCCTAATGTCTCCCTTGTACAATACAAACTACAGTTAGTACTTTTACAAGTTACGTCACATGCAAGTAGAAATGCAGGAGAAACGTAATGCTTTAGGTACTTTTTTGCCATAGTTATAAAGTTACTACCCTTTTTACTTTTGACACGAAAATTAAATACATGAATATCTTTTTAAAGGAAAGATACCCGAAGCAAAGATGAAACTAGCGCAATTACTCTGACGACAGTGTATATGTATGCGTACTTTGGGGAATGTGCCTTTGTATCACATACCTATATAGGCACAATATTATTAGTATTTTGTGTCTGAGTTGTTTTTAAAGAAGCATTACAACTAAAACCTGTAATGTACTAGAAATAGAAGCAGTTGACAGAAAACAGAAGAGAGACAGCTAGAGAGACAAAGCATTAAGCATATTATTATATTGTATTTGTACAGACTCAGACAGTTGACTAAATGACTCAACTAAACAAACAGTGCCGAATGTGATGTGATGTGATGTGACGCTATGTATCTCCCGATTCCTCCTGTTCCGCTTGTAAAAAGTAAAAACCAAAGAGACTACTGTGATTGTGTAAATTCTAAATGTACTGTGGATTGTGGATACTGTAATTCCTTGTAGCTCGTTCACATCAACTAACAATAAGCTGCACACAGAGATAGAAAAAGACGTGAGCAAGCAATAATTGTATTTTTCGCTGCTGTGACATTGTGTCCGAGTATTCTCTCGTGTTGTATCAAAAACTCCTTTTTGGTTGAATTGTCACCAGTCGTCGCAGTAGTTGTTGTATCACCACATACTGAAAGTAAAATGCGTACATACAGATACAAGACAGACATACCTAAATACACAGGGAGAGATGAGACACAATGTTTATTTCCACCACACAAAAGGACAGACCATGTTCGTGTAACCAAGTTCTGTTTGCCGTAGTGATACACATAAGTAAAATCACAAAATCAGTGGCTCACAATGTACTAATAATAGTGGCCACTGTGTACACTGCAAATTCTATAGAATCTGTTTAAGCATTGGATACAGCGAGTATACACAAATACAGTCTCATCTTAAAATTCTCTTCAGGATAATATGTGAGGTTGATTCAACCCTGTGTATAGATTGCACCATACGGAATAGACATTTACTGAGATTTGCACACAAATTAATTTTTCCATGTAGATGATAAGCCACAAGGATTATTAATTTAATCAAAAATTTCAATGAAAGTTTTTCAGAACAACATTCGTATTAGTGAATCTCTTTTTCTATATAGTTTTCCTTGTAGTAGTTAATTTGGTCGTCACCTCAAGTACATATTTCTGTTTGTAGTGTAATACCTGGTGGAACATATCCCCTGCCCCTGGAGTATTACTTTATTTCCATTTCCAACTGTCATCATACTTATGATACACCAATTGCAAAGTCCGTCGTCATCAGTCGCTAAACTTACTTAAACCTTTTCCTAAATGTAGCAAACGACAAATTGGAAGTTGTATGTGAGTGACACAGGGATGCACCTACATAGATACACATAGAAACATACATATAAGTAATAATAATAGTCAAAAATCTCATCCATTATGGCTGCAACAAAAACGATCTATTGCTGATGTGTCTTTTATTATTTATACGTTCAGTTTATAAGTTTGTAGAGGGAGAAGTAGTATAAGAGCTTAACTATCTGCGTATTATGATATCATGGCAGATCCTAATGTCAACTGTGCGTGTACCGGGGATATTATAGAAGAATCTAAAGTAAAACACATATTTCTAAATGGGGTCGTATCACAGAACAATTGTAGTGGTAGCAGAAGCTCCAACACCAATCAATCCGACAGGTGATTCACTTTCTACTGGATTCTGGATGTTAACAATATTGATGTGAAAGTTGGATGAAAACTGGATTTAGCTAAAGTCGTCGTTGATTAAATTGAAGGACATAAGACTCATCTCGTTTGTTCATTGATTATATATAGCCCTTAAATATATGTACTTGCTTTTACTATCTCAGAGTACATACAAAAGTCTAGTATTTGTAGAAGAAACTGTCGCAAGTCTACTATATGGCATATTATTGTTAGTATAAATTACGGCTATGTATAGTTATATGCAATACGTAAAGAGAACATTGATATTCAAACTTATTTGAGTTAGTTTGACGTGGAAGTTGACGATGCCTACGTATTATACGCTACCAATTCAATATTCAATTTGTTTATTCCCGTTTCTAATATTTTAAATCCGGAATAAATCCATGGAGGCTTATGCAGGCATACAATTTGATTTAATCGAAATACATGACTAATTGCAATTCAATGCTTACTGATATAACAATAATATTACGATTGTACGCTACCATAATGTCAATTCAGCATTTACGTTGATGTATCACCAGCATAGATCATAGTATTTATTATTACAATAACTTTTCCACAAAGATACCCTAAATCTCACCCTCCTACGGAATAACGAGACGTTTGTGTGACATGCTGTCTCATGTTCGAGTAGTACTACCATACAGGAGGACGGCATTTTATTATTCTGCACAGAATATCGTAGAAGCATTGTACACGTTGTAATTTGTAAAGTTACTGAATAATAAATAGTTTCTTAGTATGAATGACATGTATTCTATTACATCATGACGTCCTACTGATGTAGGCACTCACGTGGAAAACTTTATTCGATAGAAAATATGACAAGGAAAGAGAATAGGTAAATTGAAGATAACTTGAACAAAGCAAACGTACAGGAGTGTCTGTAAGGTAACGATATAGAATATGTATACCTTCACAAGTTCGTGAGCAACTTGCTCTGAATGAAGTATTAAGTAGGATCTCATTTTTAGTCTTGCGAGTTTTGCCAAAAAGCTATAATACATCCAAGCAAGGTAATATTGTAAACCATCGCGGTTGATTGTCTGTCTGTCTGTCCCTTTTTCCTTGCGACCACAAAATGATAATCAAACAGTGACATAGGTACTCGAAAGAAAAGTGAATTTTTATGACAGGAAGAAAGTATTATGCTTTCACATCAATATTCAAAAGCAAAATAACTTTTCTTGCACCACAAACTTCCCGGTGTACTTAAATAGCTGAAGAAATTGAAAAGCTACTTGGGTCTTGAAGAAAAGGCTACTTTCTTGATGCGTAGTTTCGTCAATGCTACACACACCACTTGCTCGCTATGCTTGGGGCAAGTTTATCCTCTAATGTCAATCTTCCCTGCTAGACTAACGGAATTGTTGGTATGATTATTTCAGTCTACCAAGAAAGAGTTTCAATGATTTCTTCGATTGCCAGTGCAACAACTTTATGATTACTATATAGGTACTCTACAGAGATATTGTGCTTTGTACATTAATAATGTCGTAGTAAAGTATATTGTGCCGTCAAATCAGTGAAACGAAGCAAATCTTCTTTCATCTTTGCAAGCTTTTCACCTTTTCCTGGCCTTTTCCTTCCAATCAATCAGTATTATTGTAAGAAAAGCAATATCATCTGGATATTCTGATTGAAATTCACTTTGTGTCTTTTATTAACTTATGGAAGAAGTCAAAGACAGGTTGCAGTCGTACGACTTATGTCGGACAGACAGTCTGGAGAATAATATTAATAATGTCAAATCTGTATCCCCTGTTATGTAAGTACGCAAGTGAAAGTCTTCAATTACTTTACGATTGACAATATTAAGCCTAATGTATTACATAAATCAATGCAGTGCCTAAAATGAATTTTATGACCTTGTGAATTTATAATGCTATATTATATGATATAAATAATGCTATGTAGCGTAGAAATCTTATAGTAATTTTATTTCTGTACTTTCTGAAATTTTAATCAGTACATATTGTATTTGACAATAGAAATAAATCTATAATTTTTCGGTTACTACAGTCACTTCGTTTGCTGCAGGCGTTCTGTCGCATTCTGTCGCCGAGGAGATCTTCAGGCGAGGAATCTTCGGATTTAAGGCTGCAATTTCTAACACTACAGAATCAAAAAGAATGTTTTAGAATATTGTTTTGTAGGTGCTTTTCCTCTTTCTCATGATATTCATAATGAATCATGACATGACAT
>JABASD010004509.1:0-15296 GCA_019776165.1 Pogonognathellus flavescens
TTTGACAATGGGAAGTTATTGTTTGGAGAGGAAATATTCTGTTGAAATGACGAATTAACAACCCACTGGGTTGCTATTGCGCCATGGGCTATTAATGAAGGGAGTACGGTATATACATTCGCATTGAATGATATTACATATTGCCTCATCTAATTGAAGTTTGAAGCAAAACTATATACAGTTAATGCACATAAAACTCCACACCTGAAAACATTCGCATATGATTAGGATGCAGTTGAACTTGATAGAGTATGAAGCATTAATTAAGCCTGCATCGTGAATGTGTGGAGTGGATATTAAAACGTATTTAAAAATGTAAGTGATTGTAATATAGCAAGTAAATGCAAATCAAATGCTCAATGCATAAACTGGAGATTATAAAGGTTATCAACTCTTGTAGTCAAGCTTTGCATTGTACTGTGACTTTAACTGATGAGGTTACGGTTTCCTATATTATTTGGTGCATTGCACTTTTGCACTGTAGTCGAATATCAGCGTAAAATATAAATCCAAGAACTGGAAACATCCTTTGATGTAGATTATAGGTCAATGTAAATGAAGTCTAAGTAAGTGCTGCTACTTGACAGCAGTATGAATCCACAATCAAAATATAAACAAACGTAAACGTTCGGATTTTTTCGCGGTTGTTACAAAGGCTATTTTACTTGGCTACTGTCACAACAGAGTGCGGTTATCAATGCCGTGACCTATTGTTTTGTCAGCGGCCTACTATTATTTTGGAAAATTCCTCATAATAACCGAAAGGAGTTCACATTTGTTTGAGTTTAATCCAATTAAAATGTTGAACACTAAAGCAACATTGTGACAAATCGAAACCCTCAATTTAACCTTACGAAAAGTCAGGCCGTGAACTCTTAACATTATGAGGACAATGAAAGTGATAAGTACGTTGCATTATTGCTCACAATATCAATTATGTTGGATTTTTATTTAAGAACTATGATAAAAGTTAGGATAAGTTTATTACCGTGATAAGCAGTTTATAGGTTTGTGCTACTGAACTCGTGTGATGAAAAAGTTTTGCATTCTCCGAAATACATGTCAACTATATCTCAATAAAAAATAAGATCTACTTTCCTCACTCGATATGGCTGAAGCAAGCATTGTACTGCTAAAAACAAATCTCCACCGATTGTCCCAAGAAACAACGAATTTATCTTTGCTATTAAATTTGTTGCTCGGGTGCGAAGTTTTGACAGAATACGAAGTCGATTGTATTAAGGTAATATTTGATTAGAATTACATCAATTAAATGCTTACAACCTTGAATTTATTTCTAAAATTCATTCTTGTTTGAATAGAATGAAACACTTCATCACACACAATATGATCGAAACACGAAGCTTTATCGTCTTTTATCAAAAAAAGGCGACGATGTAATGCCAAAGCTTTTAAATTGTTTGAAAGAATCTGGAAACGAAAGACTGTCGAAATATATAATTGACGATGGAAACCCTCCAAAGAATTCTAGCCTCATGGCGAAACAAACAAATGAAAATCAAGTGCATGCAACATCGGACAATCTGACGTCTCCAACTCAAGAAAATCATCAGGTTGTGTAAACTTTTTAAAAAGTCTGAATAGAAACTACAAACTATGATTTGAGCCCAACGTGGACTGTGTAATGGAATGGAATAATAATAAACCATTGCAAAATGGGTGTAAAAAAGTATCGTAAGAACAAAATGTTTTATAAAAAGTTAATGTTAGTAATCTGAATACACTAATTAATGGTGACAATAGTGTTTGATGTAATTAATGTGACTCGAGTCAAACAACACGCTACACTGAAACTGAAAGGGCGCAACAGCAACACATGAGCACATTGTTGATTCGTTTATAAAAATATTTGTAACCATTTCATAATGACTGACGTATTTTTGTTAAGGTATTCAACATTACAAAAATCAAGCTGCATTATTGTGCATATTATTATGAATATTATGTTCCTTGTGTCGGTGTCACTTTTTTACTTAAGCACTTCATAATACAATGTACTGGTGTACCTGCATTATGTTGTTACATGTGTCAAAGGTTAAGAAGGAATTGACCGATTGACACCATCTTCGAACTTAACCTTCCAAAAGATCACTAGAACACGTATACCAAGTTTGAAGTCTGTATCTCAATTCGTTCTTGAGTTATCGTGCGAACAGACGACCAGACGCAAAACCCATTCTTATACAAGTATCTTACGATACTTAATAAACCATTCAAAACGGATGTAATAAAGTAGCGTAAGGTCCACAGTTTTATCCATGTTACCTAACAGTTGTACACTGTTGTTATTGCACTTATTTTCAAACAGTTGTTGTCAAATGAGTTGTCATTAGTGGTTGTCAACTGTTTTGTAAAACTTTAAACGAATTAAATCGATTGGATACGTGACACACAAACAGAGACACAGCGTTTCTATAAAGTAGCTTTCGCTACTAAACATTAAATGTCACCGATTGACCCCATTTTCAAACTTGACCTTCCCTTTGACCCCAAGAATACGTACACAAAGTTTGAACGACTTCCATTGATTCGTTCGAAAGTTATCGCGTAAATAGACAGATAGATAGATAGATAGACAAGGGATTCTTATGAAGTAGATTACGCTACTTATTAATGGAAAAATATCTGAAAAATAACAATAAAACCGGCAACATCATGGTTTATTTACGGGTTATTTTAACCTAGATTGGCTAAAAATTTCAAGCTAAATTTATGTGTATAATGTCATTGCTACCGTTATAACATTATATTGCTATGAACTTGCATATACATTATTAACTATGAGAATTACTGTTATAAGGTATATTGAATTATAAAATAGGAAATAAAGCTCACAAAATCTCAGTGAATAGTAATAGAATATTATATACGAGCTGAAACCCACTTTTAGCTGACATTATAGACGTGAACTTGAATATGAAAAATATGTAACCTGACTGATAATAATAATTAAAGACCGGATAGGCAGGCAAAAACGAGTTCTTCATTTCAACCCCAATGTGTCTGTAACTTGTAGAATTTGTGTTTCAGGGTCCGTAAACCCTATTGACAAAAATTTTTTAGTGCATATTTTTCGTTTTCAGGGCCTATTTGCCCCATGTATTTAAGCCTACGGTAGTATAAGTGCCTATTTGGACCAATGTATTTACGCGTACGGATCGGATAAATGCCTTTTTCCAAGTTTTCGGAGCCTGCCTTTCCGGTCTTAAATAACAATCCTTCCACAATACTCTTTCAAACTTTAAAAAAAGCGAATTGTAGTTCAATGAATTGCATTAGGCAATTACACAAAATCACTAAATGTGAAAAATGTATAAAAGATGTAGGGGGGAGAAACCATTTATTAAATAACAAATATTCACTGTCTTAATATATGAGGAATCCTTTGACAGACGCAGTATAACAAAAACATAACGGTTAACATTTTATAGTTTAGTGATTTCAAAATAATTTATTACTCTACATTTTATAAATATTCGTTATCTTTGACAATTAATATGATTATTTAATACTTGAATTGCTCCTTTGACAGCAATCGTTGCTATTTCGTGGCTATCGCGATAAATAGTTGTTGGGAGTAGTATTGTCTTACTAAAATCATCAGAGAACTTGGTACTAGTACCTATATGAGATTGGCGGGGCGTTCAAACTGAGTGTGCGTGTTCTAATTCTCCCTTAAAGTTAATTACAATTAAACTAATTTCTGGTCATATACACTGTTTATGGAAGACAAGTATTACAAAAAACGAAAAATGGATTCCCCCGGCAGTGAAGTGAGCAGTAATAACCGTAGTTCCAACAGTAAAGACTCGGATATCAGAGACCTTTCAATTGCGATGTAGAGAAGACTCAGTGCTAAGATAGACGAACACATGGCTAGACTCACAACCTTGGAGGATAGAACACAAAAATCAGAAACACAAATTGCCCATATTGTAATTTGTTTGCGCCCATACTGTAATAAGAAACCTTATAATACAATTTTCCACTTGGTATGTGAATGTCTCATTCACGATCGAACCAATGTAAACTATATTACTAAGCTATCACAAGATGAACTTTATAAGCTGCTTCATAGTGATGACATATGTAAAATTAAGGAGTTGATAAGTTATGTAAAAACCGCCTTGAAAAGTATAACTTTAATTGATAATTTAGAAAATGAAGTAGGGTTAAGTTCTTAATATGAATATGTAAACATTACATGTTCTATGGGCCAAAGGCTTGACAAGAATATTGAATAAATCACATACATACATACATAGTACTAGTACCTCTTGCACTCACAAATAAACCTATCACTTCTAAGCTTTTTAATTTATAGTCTGAGTCAAAAGTAGGGTATTCTTTTTAGATATTGGTCTTGTATATTCTAATAATGTTTCAAAATTTATTTTCAGGTTACACAATGCTATGCCGAAGAGACAGATGTTGGAGACCGAGCACGGTTGGTGTCAATCACACACGATAATTTAGGAGAGCCTGCACATCGAAACTATAATTGGTGGTACAATTATAGAAAACATTTTATTATTGGTGGTACGTCGTTATTAGTCCTTGCCGCAGTTGCAGGCATTTTATACTACATTTTGGAGAATCGTCACACCAACATTTCTCCGTCTCCCACAGATGTTACTGAACGGTATTCTACATCTTCGTACTCAACAAGTGAAACAGAGTTCCCCACAAGTTACTCTACCACAACTACTTCTAGACCAACAACCATTATTACCACTACGTCAACTACAACAACCCCAAGTACAACTACCCCAACTACCACTACTCCAACCACTACAACTGTGCCAACAACTTCTACAACAAATTCTCCCGAATGGTGGCCAAGGAATTTAATCGATGGCAAATGTACGTTTTATAATACTTATTGGGATGAGTATGTGTACGCGTCAGAAAAGTATAACCAACCTAACCACGAAGAACGTCAAGTATTTTCTTGGATACCCAAAGGATTTACTGGCGGACTTCGAAGTTGGTGGAAATTTGAACAAAAATTTGTTAATTCGCATGATTATTATTTTGAGATAAGAAATGTCGGTGTTAGCGAATGGTTGTGTGCTACAACCCCATATGAGAATGATAAAGAACATATGAGACGTAATGTGTTTACACAATCGTATACCAACAATTTTACGCAATGGATGATTGAACCTGACGAAGATTTCTTTTCAATTAAAAATGTTATCTATTCAGAATATTTTTATGTAGCGGGGAAATTATATATTTACGACTCAAATAATCATCGTTCTTTTACATTTATGTCTGGTGATAAGGTGATAAATGGTGTGTGGAATATAACTTGCATTCTCTAATTTCAAATACTTAACTCTCCAATTAAATGAGATCCTTTAAAACATTTATACATGGCCAACATTAATTTCTGAGACTACTTCATGTGCGAAATTCAATTTAAAATTGCTTTTCCTATTTCCAGCCGCATATTTTTTGCTAAATCACAATAACTTCTAAGAATTACAGATTAATAAAATACTGTTATCAAAGAGTCATAATCATTCAGTCATTAAATAAAAAGAATCGACCATCGCAACGGTCCAATCAAATAGCGGCGGAAACCGAGACATTGCGTTGTAAAATATGAAACGGCGACCATAATTGAGACAGTAAAAATAAATGTATGTACAGTATAACTACTCTGACTTCATATTTGTAAAACATCAATTATCATTTTTGAAATACATCATGATTGGCGCAGTCTTCAAATTCAAGTCTGAACGGGTTTTACTTGAAAATTATTCATGACCTAGCGATCATGGATTGAATATGGTTTTTATTGACAGGTAATGGTAATTCAATACAATGATTTACCGAGCAACCATATTGATAAGCGCTACTATGTATTACATCATTTCGCATCAGATTATGTTTTAGCCTCTTGTAAAGACGTCAACCAGTTAACCTAAACTAAGCTCGGTTCCGCTTCGGGTACAGAAATGTTGTGTAATAAAAGCTTCGGTTGATTTCTGAAAATAAATGTCGACTCGCGTTCCGGTTTTAAACTTCCGGTTACAACATATTCTTGCTCTAAACGTTGGTAGTAATTTCTGGTAAAAAATCCGACAAAAGATGCATATTTTAAATAAAATAATAATTTTCTTTCACTTCACCTACGTTTAGTATATTTATACCGTACTGGAGCTTATATTCCCCCATGGCACAATAGTTTTCTTATGACATTTTGCTCGCCAAATCGCAGCAGTACCCCATGGACCAAATAGCATAACACTAATAGCATTCCTAATAAGTATTTATTAAAGAAATTTTATAACCGCTGATAGCTAATGAAACAAACACATTTTTACATTGACACTTGTGTTTATGTTAGACAATTGAAGTCAACCGCAGTTTACAACTAACGTTATCACACCGTTTGCATTTCTTTAATTTGCATTTTTTATCGCTTGAAATTAATGGTCGAAATTTCTTTCCCTAAAAATGTCAACATTGTTCGTGAAAGCTTCCTTGAACATTATGCTACGTACTATGAAGAATGGAATGAAAGACATGGAATTTTATGGAAGCTGATAAAGCTTTTATTTAAAAAAAATTATAGCAATACTAAAAGTTACACATCATTCAGTTGAATTTTTTTTTTGCAGAAATAGCACTTTTATACGGCTCTTAAGCTTTGTATGTTCGAATGTGTGAAGATAATTACATAGAGTGTGTATAATATTTCTTGCATCTACCTTAAAAAACTACTCCTTCAAATGGAATGTTCTAATGTGGCAATTTCTCTCCCCAGGTTGAGAAAACGCTTTTTCGCAGAATGAGCACTTGTAAGGCTTTTCGCCCGTGTGAGTACGACTGTGCGAGTTTAAATCTTTTGGGGTTCTACACCTTTTTTCACAAAAAGAACACGGATAGGGTTTTTCTGGATTATGCGTTTTTTCGTGAGCTTTCTGTGATGAATACGATGTAAATCTTTTTTCGCAAAACGAGCAATTGTAACACTTCTCCCCCGTGTGAATTTTCTCGTGATCGTTTTTAGTGTCATTGCGTGTAAATCTTTTATTACAAAATGAACATTTGAACGGTTTTTCACCTTTGTGTGCCATTTCGTGACGTTTCAGACTTGGATTATCATGAAATGCCTTTTTACAATATGAGCACTTGAAGGGTCGAATGTTGTCGTGAACATTTTTAACATGGGTGGTCCTGTGGGAAGATCTTCTAAAACATTTCTCACACATTGAACATTTGTAGGGTCTTTCGTCCGAGTGGATAGCCGAATGTAATTGAAGAGATCTGGAAATGGCAAATGTTTTTGAACAAATTGAACACTGGTACGGTTTCTCCCCGGTGTGAGTTCGTAAGTGTCCTTTCAAACCAGTGTCCCACATAAAAGTTTTATCACAAAAGGGGCAAATATGAGTTCTGTCCTTCAGATGAATCCTCCGTTCGTGCAGTTTTAAACCCGAGGTAGTCATGTAGACCTTTTCGCAAAGTGAACATTTGTATGGGGTTTTTACCTTTTGATTTCGAAACTTTCCTTGAAAATTGTGTTTCTCTCTGATTTCTTTCTCGCTTACATTTTTGTGAACTCTTTGAACGTGCGAATCTCTGTATGCAGCGATCGAAAATGCTTTTTCACAAAATGAACATTTGTACGGCTTTTCGTTTGAGTGGACCGTCAAATGTAATTGAAGAGATTTGGAATGCATAAATCTTTTGGAACAAGTTGAACATTGATACGGTTTCTCCCCGGTGTGAGTCCTTAAGTGAACTTCTAAGTGGTTGGAAGAGGCCCAAGTTTTTTCACAGAAGAGACAAATACGGCTTTTAACAATCAGGTGAATACTTCGTTCATGTTGTTTTAAACCGCTACGGGTCACGCAGTCTTTTTCACAGAGTGAACATTTATATTTTGTTTTCATCGTGTGAATTTTAAACTGTCCAAGAAAACAGTGTTTTTCTCTAATTTCTTCCTCACTAACATTTTTGTGAAGTTTCTGAGTATGTACATTTCTAATTGTTGTATTCGAAAATGCCTTTTCGCAAAATGCACATTTATATGGTTTTTCTTTTGTATGACTTCGCTCGTGCATTTTCACAAGACTTTTATACTTAAACGTTTTTACACAAAATGAACACTTAAAACCGCGAATATTTCCTCCTCTGTGCTCATAATGCTTTTTCGTCCATGCTGCAATAGTTAGAGGTGTCAGTCTCGTCAGACTGATCGTCAGCTTCCTATTTAGAGATAATTAAAACGCAAATTAATGCAATGAGGGTTGTTATATTGGCATTGTATTAAATATTGCAATCGTAAATATTTTTATTTTATCTAATACGGAAATAAACTTCCAATACAATTTTGCTCAAATAAAATCACCCAATATGAATAAAATGTTGAGTAAAATGATTTACCTTGTGTCCGAAGTCATGGTCACACAGCTGTATTTGGGAAATAAGTTTTAGTCGAAAAATTTTTGCACAAGAACTGTCAAACATGAACAATAGTTATATTAAGACTAAGAGGCTCTAATTTAATCGCTTTAATTGTACGTTGTACAGCAGGAATGAATATGTTTACAGAACTATATATACTGAACTACACAATTGTTCCTGAGGAAAATGAAAACTCCAACGACGATAATTTCTGAAATGATCTTTTATAATAATAGGAGGAATAGTAGCACTCACACCGCAGTATGGAGTTGAATTGCATGATTTGTACGTAAGGTAACAAATAACGGCCTTCCAAGAATATTTTTACCCAGATTTGTGTACGGGTGCCTTATTTATTTACATTAGGGTAAGCCAGGCGCGTAGCCAGGTGGGTGCACAGGGTGCACGTGCACCCCCCACAATATGTGAACTTACACTAGATATTTTTGGAATTTTCAATAAAATAAGCCGAAAATATAAAACTTTGCTCCAAAATGACAAAACTTTTTGCGCTACGCGCAAATTTGATTTGTTTCTGGTTCATTTTAGCTCAATTTTTGCTCCAATTTTTCGCTCAACGAGCGGAAATGAGCATTTATAAGCGTAAAATGAAGCTATATATATTATTTTTCCTGCTGTGCACCCTCCAACATTTAATTCTTGCTACGCGCCTGGGGTAAGCCTAGGGGTTAAGGTACTTTTGTGAAGTTGTTCAATTTCAGCTGAAGAAATTAAGGATATTCAAGGAATCCTTTTGTACTTACAAAAGAAATGAATGGGAGGGACCTTCTTTTGTTCAGTTCCCTTCTATTGTAGTCTGTAGTCAGTCAGTGGGTCGTGTAGTACATTCTTCACCTAAACTTTGCCGTATTAAGGAACAGTTTCACTGAAGCGAATATTACAGAACTATTGTAATTGTAAATAAGTTCAGAGTTCAGAATCATTTTTGTACATTATTTTTACGTTATCTAGCTAATTGATTTGATGATTCATTTTTGAAAACTAACTTTCACATTTGATTTACAAAAATCAAATCAAAAATCGGTCGCGTAATTTGTCTCGCTAAATTTATTGCTCATCTTTCTTAAATATTGTCGTAAGTAACTTGCAAAGTGCAAAGATCATTTCGCTGAAAAATGTTTTTGCAGAAATAACATTTATATGACTCTAAGACTTCATCAGTTTGAATGCGAAAAAAAATTCTAGAAATTTTGCAAAATACTGTGTTTATACTGCTCATGTCTAAAAACTTATTCGTTCAAATGTAAAAAGGGACGCCGCCCCAGTGAGACAGGATTTAAGGACTACAGGCAGCTATTTTTATTTATTTTTATTTTTATAACTAAACTATTTATGCGTTTTTTAAATGTAATTACCCAAAGTTACATTTACAAATAAGTATTATTATTTTGTCATGCGAAGCACGATGACGAAATACGTTTGATTTCCATTCTGTATTTAATGATTGGAAGGAAAACCACAATATTTGTTCTCGGCACGTATTAAAAGTAGGAGCATTTAACTTGGCAATTCCTATTTACTAGTAATGGACCCCACAACGTAGCAAGTGTCACAATTTACAAAAGTAGAAAAATATAGCCTTCATAAAAGCAGATCAAAATTTATTGCAGGTTAGACTGTTAGAGGCATGGGAATAAATTAAAGCGTTCAGTAAAATTCGTTAAAAATTCGTTCAGAAAAAATTAAATATTACTATAAATTCTCACAATAAATCCAAATATATGCATTATGCTATATAATGGAAGTGTATGGAATATTGCATATTTATTGAAATCATGGAAACGAATAATTCAAAGGTGGCAATTATTTGAAACTGCTCACGCTCTCCACGAATATAATGATACTAGCGGCAAACCGTTCATTACATGAACACACTTTGATTGGAATCACAGTAATCTGCAATTTGTATTACTGTGGCATTTGGCTAGTTCAGTAGTGTAGAATGTAGAGCAGTCAAATTGTCTCAAATCTCACCAACATTCTTACATAAAATGAAACGCAGCGCCAGGAATCAACTTGGAAAAACGCGCGAATAACTCATTCAAATCAGATAACACACACTTCGGTTTCTCACTGACTGTGGTGGCTGGTGAGTGTTGTGGACTTTGTACTACCACAGATATAATATACTCGCGCAGTCGCTGTACATTATTGCCTACTGTCACTTACAAACAATGTTACAATGTTACAATACGCCTTGGAATTCTATAGTGTAGAATTTGTTTATAGGATATAAAATCACTTGTTAGAGCTGCTCATGTGAGCTCTAAGCTTGCGACTTTTTTTCCAAAATTACATTAATTCAAATTGATATAATATTTAGTTCTAAATATTGTCTCTCATAGTATAGAGACTTTATATATTAAATTATTTCTACAACAGCAGATAGCTAATAAAATAAATTACTAAATATTTACATTTGTACATGTGTTAATGTTGGACGATGGATGTCTACCTTTGAACAGGTTACATCTAACTTCATCTAAATGTTTACAATGATTTGTATTATTTATCAGTTCGGAATTTCTATGCCTAAATATTGCAACATTGTTCATGAAAGCTTCCTTGGACATTATGACAAGTGATATGAAAAGAAAGGGTGAGTTACACGTACTCCTACGGAAGCTGATAAAACCTTTTTGTAAACAACGTATGGCAATAAACGTTACATGCATTTCGTTTAAAATAATTTTTTGCAGAAAAAAACTTTTATAAGGTTCTAAAGCTTTGTGAGTTTGAATGCGTAAAGATAACTCCACAGAGTTTACAAAATATTTACTGCAAATGGCTCAAAGAATTACTCATTCAAATGGAATGTTCTAAGGTGGATACTTCTAGTTCCATATTGAGAAAAGGATTTTTCACAAAACGAACACTTGTACGGCTTTTCGCGTGTGTGTATACGATAGTGCGAATTTAAAAGTCCTTTTGTTTTACACTTCTTCTCACAAAAAGAGCATGCATATGGTTTTTCTGGATTATGCGTTCTTTCGTGTCCTTTCTTAGCGGCATACTGTTTAAACGTTTTTTCGCAAAAGGAGCAACTGTAAGGCTTTTCCACCATGTGTATTTTCTCATGATTTATCTTAGTGTCAGTGCGTGTAAATCTTTTATCGCAAAATGAACATTTGTACGGTTTTTCACCTTTATGTGACCGTTCGTGACGTGCCAGACTTGCATTATTGTTAAACAATTTTTTACAAAATGAGCACTTGTATGGACGATCATTATCGTGAACATTTTTAACATGGGTGTTCCTATGGGAAGATCTTTTAAAACTTTTTTCACACAAGGAACATTTGAACGGTCTTTCTGCCGAGTGGATAGTCAAATGTAATTGAAGAGATATGGAAATTGCAAATGTTTTTGAACAAATTGAACACTGGTACGGTTTTTCCCCGGTGTGAATTCGCAAGTGTCGTTTCAAATGACTGGACTCAAAGAAAGTTTTGTCACAAAAGCAGCAACTATAGGTTCGTTTATTCAGATGAATACTTCGTTCATGATGTTTTAAACCCGATGTAGTCAGGTAGACCTTTTTGCAAAGTGAACATTTGTATGGTGTATTGTCCTTTTGAGTTCGAAACGTTCCATGAAAATTGTGCTTTTCCCTGATTTCTTTCTGGTTAACATTTTTGTGAATTCTCTGAACGTGTCCATTTCTGTATGCAGCGAGCGAAAATGCTTTTTCGCAAAATGAACATTTGTACGGTTTTTCGTTCAAGTGGACAAGCATATGTAATTGAACAGAGTTTGCATTTCGAAATGTTTTGGAACAAGTGGAACATTTATACGGTCTCTCCCCGGTGTGAGTTCTCAAGTGCACATTTAGGTGACTGGACGAGACGAAAGCTTTTTCACAAAAAGGACAAATGTGACTTTTAACATTCAGATGAACACTTCGTTCATGTAGGTCTAAACCGTTACGTGTCTCGTAATCCTTTTCACAGAGTGAACAAACATATCGGGTTTTATCCTTGTGGTCCCTAAATTGTCCACGAAAAGAATTTTTTTCTCTAATTTCTTTCTCGCTAACATTTTGGTGAATTTTCAGTGTATGTCTCTGTCTTTCGGTTGTATTCAAAAAGGCTGTGTCACAAAATGAACATTTATATGATTTTTTTCTTGTATGAGTTCGCTCGTGCGCTTTAGCAACACAGTTAAGTTTGAATGTTTTGCTACAAAATGAACACTTATAGTTATAACAGTGAAGATTCCCTCCATTGTGATCATGACGCCTTTTCGTCCATGCTTCAATAGTGTGGGGTGTTAATCTCGTAAGATTGATCGTCAGCTTCCTACATACAGATAATTAAAATGTAAATTAATGCAATACGGTTCGTTATATTGAAAGTGCAATATGTGTTATTATCTTCAATATTTCAATTTGGTCTACTACCGAAATAAACTGCCAATAAGATTTTACCCAAATAAAAACCGCAAATATGGACAAAATTTGTAGTAAAATGATTTCGTTTACCTTGTGTTTGAAGTCATTGTCACTAAACTGTATTTGGGAAATCAGTTTTAGTCCAACATTAATTGTAGAAGAACTGTCAAAAATGATCAGTTATATTATTAAGACGGTCTAAGATATTTAATTCCTGCTGTACGTTGTACAGCAGGAAATAATATGTTGACAGAACTGTACTGCACTACACAGTTGTTGCTGGCGAAATCAAAACTCCAACGACGAATTTCTGAAATTTTCCTCTGTAACAATCGTACGAAGTAGTAGCACTGAAACCGCAGCACAGAGTCGACTTGAGCGACTTGTACGTAATGTAATAAACACCGTCTTTCTAAGAATGTTTTTAAACTGATTTTTGTATGGATGCCTTATTCAGTAGTGCAAGCTACTTTATAATAATGGTGTCTTCGTCTGTCTGTCTGTTCCTAATTTCAAATAATTAAAAAATACAATGTGATTTGTTTTATTAGTATTGTCGTATTGTAATAAATATTGTAAATTGTAACCGTGAATATTTATTGAGTACAGAAATAATCAATACAATTTTACTGAACCAAACTCACCGGTCGGCAGTCGATATACAACAAATTTACTACAAATTATTATATTGAATAATATTTTCAGTAATAAATTATTTCTTTTACCTTGTGTAGGAAATCATTGTCACTAATAAACTATAATTCCGAAGTCAATTTTGACTCAATGTCAGAATTGATTTTGCAAACACTTTTAAAAACTAACAATTATTTTACGACAATTATTCTTGCATGTTATTTGGACGTACACCTATATGCGTCGCCCAATAACGCTACAATCCTCTTCGACGGCTCAGTGTTACCACTTCACACACTACTTTTCCACAGTTCATTCACTTCTCGAAGGACCAGTCGTTTTTAACATACGACAACGTATCACTATCAATTCACTACAAAGTTCCACAGTCCAAATATATCCCAATTGATGACAAACTAAACACGGGATTCTGGTCTCGTACTATACCGCCTTTCGTACTATTGAAAGTCGATGGTAAAAAACTATAAGACCAAACTTTCTTTATCGTTTCTTGTCGTGCGGCGTTTTATCAGTTCATTCACAGAAAATACGAGAACCCTAAACGATCGTATAATCCGTTTCGTCTCGCGCGGCGTTTCTTGACTCGTATCAACTAAAACACGAAAACTAAAAACAACCGTCTTTCGTTTATTGTCGTACGACGTTTTCTGACTCACATAAATGAAAACACTAAAGAACGATACGATCTTATTTCCCTATCGTGTCGTACGACGTGTTATGACCTATCTATGCTATAACACTTGAGTTGCACTTACAGTTCTCCAAATGTCCAAAGTCCAAAATGCACTATTATCACTATGTGTGGCACTGATGTCCTTTTATGACGGCCTATCCTGATGAACTTAAATCTTAAGTAGCACTGGTACAGATTTACTTATGTGGGTGAGAATCAAAAACAAAGGCGACAAATAAACCTCGTTTAATTCTTTCAGATTACGATTCTTTTCAAACACTCACACTGATTTAATTCAAATAAGGAATTTACACACAAATATACACTTCGCAGAGCACACAAAAAAGCGTCCGAACTTGACGAGCTCTGGAGAGCAACTGAATTCAATTTACAATTTCATCGACATACATAAAATTTACAATTTCTTTCATACACAAATTCAATCAAACAATGAAATACGTACAACTAAATTATCAAACGTTTTATCATACCATCAATCCATCAAACGAAATAAAAAGACAAACTTATTACTATTATTATTAAATCGTATTTTCAACAAATCAATCTAAAATACGAACAAATCTTATCATACTATTATTATTCGTATTTTCTAGAAACTATACAAGAAAACTAAATACGAAACACCACATCGTGTTTTCATACTTTTACTTTCGTGTTATTCATTTGATTTCGAATAAGACGGAAACTACACTAAAAAACTCAAATTAATCTCGTTTGTCGTGTCATTGCTTACATTTCTAATAAGACGAAACACGAAACTATATACAAAAACTCAATATCGTCTCTTAATAATTCACAACTTGGGCCATCCACCTAAACAGACCCATTCGTAGCTTCTAGGTTTGGTCGCGCCGCAACACATGTTTAATTGTATAGTTGTACATGATGAATTAAAATGTTGGACCTAACTATTAAAATACATGATTGTTTCTTGTGAAAATTCTAACGACTATTTTCTAAATATGCCCTCTGTATTATTCGAAGGAGGCAGTATTTACAACAGAGTAAGCTTACAAGTAATGCATACTGGGCCAATTCACGACCTTCGTATCGTAAGTTCGCTTCGTAAAAATACGTCATCATACGAAGGTT
>JABASD010004510.1:0-15296 GCA_019776165.1 Pogonognathellus flavescens
GAAAATGAAAAGACATTTGGATTCTTTTAGAATTTCAAAACTTCTGCACGCCAATTCTTTCAGTTCCAGTTCTTCTCTTTTTGGTAAAGCCAGATCTCTGGCTAATTTTGCGAAGGATTTGATGAGGCTTCCTTCGCCACACTCAATCCAAAGAATCAATTCATAATCTTCTGCGTATTTCACTGCAAAGGATTTCGCAGTTGTGGTTTTGCCGATTCCCCCCAAACCGGAAACGGCCACTTGTTGATTTATGACTGTAATTTTGTTTTCATTTTGAGTCAACATCTTTTTCAGTTTTTCAGTGAGCAGTTCATTTTCATTTTTTCTTTCGAGAAATGAAGTTGGGAGATTTAGCTTTTCAGGCCACCATTTGGAATTGATTATTCCACTCAGTAGAAACTTCGTTTTGGTTTGTTGCGGGATATTTGCAGATGTTAATGGTTGGGTTGTGTGAAATTCAATTATGTGTGCAGAATGTTCATTCCGAGTTTCCTTCAATACTTGGATGAAAGTGGCTTTAATTTTTGACCAACCTTTTGCCTTCAGGTTCGTGAGCAATTTGAAATTTTTGTCCATTGTTGTAGGATGGTAATGCTCATTCAACTGAAATAATTTTTATACATATTTTACAGTGACGCCAAACTGTTATCAAATTTTCAGTTTCACGATTAAGCTGTGTGCCACTGGCTTGCGAACCCTCCATCCAAGGGCGTACCCACCAACCCACCATATTGCCACATACCTAACCGAAAGTCAGGAGAAAAGGTGATAATAATCGGTCTAATATTAAGGCCGCCAATATGCCCTTATCTGGAAAATTTGTCATATTTTCGTGTCTACTTAAAATCATTGGTGCCTAACCCATTTCAAGTTGCTGGGTACGCTATTGACCACATCTCAAAAAATATCGAAAAAATGATTCTTTTATTGAAATTCTTTCCTTGCTGCTCCTGCAGTCAAAACTAGCAAATATAGGCAACCAGAAGTGTAAAAATCGGGTGTTAGTATCGTAATGAACAGAAAGTATCGTTTGAGATGAGTTATGATATATATTTAAAAAAATAGTCATTTCAGTGGTAAAGATATGAAAAATTAAATTTGGCAAAAATGATGAAAAATGAAGTGTTCCTTTTTCGAATTCATTTTTCCATACGTCAATTTCAGTAATAAAAAATAAACCACCCAAATAAACCCGCGGGTTTTGGGTTTTTCGTGTCCTGGCTGCAAAACTTTTTTCTTGTCTTTTATGGCCCTTGTGAATTTACAGGTAGCCATAAAATATGAACTCACAATCAGTTCAGTGTGGTCGAGAATGGAATTGAGGTGTTTATTTATCGTCAGCTTGTGCAAATTTGGGATACCTCACGGTAATGGTAATGATATACAAAGAAGCGTTAGATTTTAGAATAATGAATTGGAATAACTTACAATTATCTCTCTTTCATTCTTGGTAATAATTTGGTGTTGAATTAAACGAGTTAAAATTCCAGTTAAGTCCCCGATACTTTGCGTGAGAGAAGTGATATTGTCCTGTATATCCAGTTTCCATGCTGCATCATTCAGATTTTCGAATTCTTCAATTCCGGCCATTTCTATTCCAAGTATTTAACTGAACACAGGAGTAGTGAACTCAAATTGACAATGGTAGCATAAAATATTGTCACAGGTATTCTAAAGTGAAAAAAATGAATTGCAATCATGTTATATTCTGTGTGATTGGATTTGTTTTACAAAATATTTTACAAGTGTTATTAACTTCCCAAAACCAGTGGTCAGGCTTATTATTGCAAATTTATGTGTCAAGTATCTGTTAATTCCCAATTTAATTGCAAAATATTGTAAGAAATGAACTATTAGCACAACAACTTATTTTTATTCAATTAGTAATAACATTTAGCTCTATTATACGTAGTTGTTAGTAATTGTAACAAATATTCAAAATGGCACCTCAGACATTGCCACACAGCGTGCTTGGGACAACCCACTTGATTATACTGCTCTGCATACATCATAATATACATGCGTCACATTTACATTTTGTGCTTTATTTAGTTTAGGTATATACATATAGTATACCTTAATTATGGTGTTGTGTAACAATTATTAATTAACGAAGTTACTTAATGGAAATGGTGAAGCTGTCCGTCCGTCTGTCTGGCATTCACCACGATAACTTGAGAACACGTTGAGATGTTTTGACCAAAGCCACACATACCAGTGAGGACCTATGTGAGACTAATTGTAAGTTCGGAGATTGGGTCAGTCGGTCAACTTTGTCATGACCTTTGACCTAGATATAGTGAGTATCGTGTTAATGCAGCTTCAAAGAAACAATGCATTCTAAATACTGCTGTGGGAATTCTTATGTTTGAAAGTGAAGACCGCTACTTTTAAATCGGGATACCAACAGTGTTTGAATATTTCTAGAAATAGCGATTGATGTATTTATTACAGATAGTCTAAGCAGTTACTTACAAAGTGTCACAGTATTGAAGCCACAATCATAGTTATGTCATAGTTCACAACACAATGTCACTATTCCCTTCGTTACTTTCTTAGACCGTTATAAATGGTTTATTTTATATGTACGAATATGATATTTTCGCGTGGGATAGTTATAAGATAAAATTTATCTAATCTAGCAAACAATTTTTTCAAGCAAAGAGGAAAAGTCATCGCTGAATCTGGAATTGGACATACATGAATATAATTGACGGCAGCAAAATTGTTGATTTTTTGCCTTTGAGTTCACATCCCGAAATCGCTCGAACCCGCCATTTGTGAATTCTATAGATTGTAGATACTCCCTTGTGTATAACTGCCTAAAATTAGCGTATGCACGCGCGACACGTACCCTATCTTTGCACGCGGGCTAAACACCCGACTACCCGCATCTGTGATATATAACATTCCCCGACCACCGACTGTCACTAGGGACAAATTCGCTAATAAATTTTCAAATTCACAATTTCGATGTTATTTGACATGGGGGTCACGTTAAAGATACTGTTATTGAATTTGTGGGCCATTACCTATCGTTTGGCCATTTTTAGAGGGCGCCAAACGATAGATAGGGTCATTCATTCATTCATTATGAAGGAGTAGAAATAACTATATGACAATTGAACCGGTTTAGCGGAATTGGCGCATTTAATTTCAAGCTCATTTCACAACAATAGCAAAAACTGTACAAAGTATATATAAATCTACAAGTCTACTGTAAACATCAATTGAGCTGCCCTAACATAGCCGTCCGCCATTGGTGTTGGCGACTCGTAGTATTCCTTTTCATCACCAGTCACCTGTATAACAATCAATTACCCAGCAGTCTTAGCAGTTGTAAAAAACTGAAAATCAAGTTGATTATTTAAAACAAAATACTACGTCATTGACATTACTTACATTCTCGGCATTCATTTCCATCAAATATGTTTTCAGATTGGTAAAGCTAGGACGGTCAACAGGATTTTTATTCCAGCAAGATTGCATTACGTTGTATCTAAACATAAATTTTATTTTATTTCCATACAGTTATAAAGATCTTGACAAAAATAAATTGTTCGGAACGAACATTTGTAGATTTGCAAGCTTGGGTTTGGGATTGCGAGTTCCATTTTCCAACATTTCCAAGAATTCAGATGTCCAAGAAATTCCTGGGTAGGGTACAGCTCCAAGAGAAAATATTTCCCACAACACAACTCCAAACGCCCAAACATCTGATTGAGTCGAAAAGGTGCCGTTTCGCAGAGATTCAATTGCCATCCACTTCCAAGGCAAAGGGTCATCGCCTTTCTTTTCATAATTGCAATAATTGTATAATTGTCGACTTAACCCGAAATCAGTAATTTTGGCGATTCCATTCGCGTTCAGTAAAATGTTTCGGGTGGCCAAGTCAGAATGAACCACCTGTCATTTATGAGTTATTTATAAATATAAGCAATTATGTTTTAAAGAAATAACTTTAAAAAAAGTTTTACTAGAAGTTTACATGTTTAAAAGCGAGATATTCCATTCCATTTGCAATTTGTGACGACCAATCCCACAATATTTTCTTTGTAAATATACTCGATGTTGTGTTGATCTGGACACTAATATTAATAATAATTGAAACAAGATTTGTGAAAACACAGAATTTCAATTGTTAAGCAATTATCATAGTTTACGTTAAAAAATTACCTTATTTGATTTTGTATTTCAAATTGCTTCTTTTTGTCATTTCTAAGAGTTTCAGCAATGCTACGCAAATATTCTTCCAAGGACCCCAACGCACACAATTCCGTTGCAATGTAAAGAATCCCTACAATTTAAACACAGAAATTTTCATCGTAAAAATTATTGTTGGTATATAGATTTTCATGCTAATATGGGAAAATCGTATTGTAATATGAGTCCGAAAACATGCAGCAGGATAGAGAAATGAAATAAAAGTGTAAATCGGGTTTCCATTTTAGTAAATTTTTTCGTAGCTATTCTGGATACTTTTTAGACTCACCGTTTTGTATATCCTTTGTGTAAGCAGCAATAAGACCAATAATATTTTCATGATTTCCAATATAAATCATAATTTTCAATTCCCGAAGCAAAGCTTTAAATTTCTCCTTATCGCAATCAGGCTGAACAGTTTTAAAAGCAACGCTTCCGCAGTAATAATCGCATGAGACGGTTCCACTGTAAACGATTCCGAAGGCACCTTTTCCTAAGATTTTCTTTTTGTCTAATAGGAAATAAATAATTTTAGGATGAGTGGTTAAAATACACATAAAATAATTCAGGGTATTACCGATTTCAAATTGATCTTCGGAAATTTCATATTTTTTATCATAAGGTAATGAAAACGCCAAATTCTTTTCTTTATCGTCTGTACCTTCAGCGGTACCTTCAATGAAAACTTTCATGTCTTCTTCTGTTAATAAGGCCTGAAACACCAAGGTATACTTGACATTGCATGTTTACCAATTTGTTTTATATTGGTTGTTGTAATTGCTTATTTATTTTAATTTCTTGTAAGCCATTGACCGTTACCTTATTTTGTAGTCGACGAATGAAAATGATTACGGGAAGAGCTACAATGACACAGACCGATATACTAATGCCAAATGTGGTCCATAAACTCCAAGAAGAATTTTCAGCAAGCGTGTAAACCGTAAATATTTGATTTGCATATCCCGCCTTATTTTCGGCAATGCAAACGTATTCGCCCGCATATGTTGCATTGTAGACAGAAAATTGTAAGATTGAAGGGTCTAGTATTCCTACCTCCAAAGGATATTCCGGTGCCTAGTAAAATAGCAAAAAATTGTTAGTTTATCTGACAATCACACATTGGGGAACTAATGTAATGAAATAAATAAATGAGTACGACCCTACATAAAATATTTAAGTTACCTTTCCATTTGCAGTCCAAGTAATTTTCGGTTTGGGCAACCCACTGCTGTTACATCTCAGAAATTGATTTTTCTCTCTAACGCGAAAATATTTTATTGTCAAATCTTCCGAACTTTCTATCGTTGGTGGAATGGAGTCTACGGTTAATAAATTGGTTAAAATTCGTTACAAAATAAAACTGTCAATTGTCCCAAATATGCAAAAAAAATTATTGTGTTTACTCCTACCTTCCAGAATTACATCGATTGAAAAATGTTTCCATTCATAGAGATTTTTGCCGTTTAAAATACTCATAAGAGGAGCTTTGCACTTAATTTGGGTCACAGAACTGTCCCATAAATAAATTGTTGATGTTCTTATTGAATTACCGCTTTGACTGTTACCGGACGTGTCATTATAAATGTTTTCTGTTTTAAACGTATAAAGAAAATCAATGCTACACCATTTTCGTAAAAATAATTTCAGGTAAATTATAATAATATCAATAATTTGAAACCGTATTATCTTACGCTGTGGTATTAAAAGTTCTGTTCCATTTTGGAAGACAAAATACCACAGAATCCCGTGTTCAAAATAAAACGAGTGCGCCTCACAAAAAACGCTTAAATCGTCCGGCAGAATTAAATGATTTTCCGCTTGATTTATCATACCAGTTCTCAATATGGCTACTTCTGGAGCCTCTACATCGCCTATATCTGTAAAAATAAATTAAATGCACATAACTTTTTTATCCGTTTCCAAACACAAATAATATACCTGTGAAACAGTTTTAATTAATACTTTACATAGTTTTCCATCAAAGCCGCGGAAGTAAATATCCTGATGAAATGTTTCTACATCTTCCTCAAACTCATTAAACCAATATTCTGTCAATCTACATTGGAAAAAACCTTTTTCCAAAATTTGTAAAACCTCACAAGCGGCCCAATGATCACTAGGATTGTCACATTCCTCTCCTTCAATCACACGATCACTTCCAGATCTCTATTTGATTTGCAAGAATTATTTTCAAAAATATATTGCGCCTATTATGAAAAGCTATACACACACTTTATACTGATGCTTTGAATTAATAATCAATAATAAACAAATAAACTAATATTAAAAGTTTTCTGTATTTCAGAAAAGATTGAAAAAATACGTACAAAAACAGCAGATGCATATTCTTCGCAATAAAATCGGTTTTTACACTCTATTTGGCGAAATTCGATTTGTATTGCTTCTTCGCTGTGACACTGCAAAACGTTCTCCTGGACATACAAATATGGGCTTTGGCCTTCTTCCGGGAAAGTAGTCTATTAATATTATTGCTGTTATTGTTATAGTGACCAATTTTTACTGTGAAGAAAAATATAAATACATAAATCTATGTGTTTGTATTTATTTACTTACTCCAATTGAAAATCTACTTCTTCTAAATACCCAACTGTGCAGCGTTTTATTATTTGAGGGATTCCAACAGTTTACATCCACCCTCCCATTGGAAACTTCGCTGAGTGGAATTGAGATATTCAACAATGTAGCGGTGTACATAGTTTCCGGTTTATCATTGAACATGTAAATTACACGATCTATTAGTCCATTCCCTACTGGAAAAATATTATACGTCACACAGAAATAAAATCCGATCAATTAAGGGATAGTAATAACTTCTGTTGAATTTATTTTTACCCTGTTTATAATTTCCAGCGTTTGGAAATTGGAAAGTAACATTATCACTTGTACTTGTGCAAGTTAATATAAATTGGGGTTCTTTATGGTTCACATCCTTATAAATACCAATTTCTTCCATCGCTGGAGTCGATGGAATAATTTTACTTTTTAATACAAACGGCAGTCTTAGATCCGGGGGAATGGAAGAAGTATGATGGTATTCGGTCGTAGTGCTAAAATCTGGAAAAAATCACGAATAGTAATTCCTTTAAGAAAAAATCTCAAATACTTATTGTTGTTAAATTGCTGGTACAGCTGAAAGTGAGACTGACTTTGTGGGCGTTCTACTGAAAAATTATTATTGCCGCATAGAAATCTAGAATTCCAATTTTTGAACAATGTAGAATTTATTTTGAATCCGTGAGCTACATGATACAAAACGGACACATTGTCCACAACCACAGGCTCATTCATTCCAGTATCTCTGTTGACTAATTCCAGCGCAGAACGAGTAGGATCTGCGTAGATGCAGGGGATACTTATTATCTCACTGGTCGCATGAATAAAAATGTCTTTGTGGCCAAACTGGTACAAACTAGAATCTGTATCAGTTGACAGAATTACTTTAAACATTAAATTAAACCATTTCTATCTGCACTGAAATACACGACATTTAAAATTATTACATTCAAATTATTTGCTGCATTTAAAATTATTACTTTAAATTTTTTACTACATCTGAAAGTTTTACATCCAGATTATTTACTTTTAAAATTATATTATGTACTTTAAAATTATTTACAATTAAAATCATTGCATTCAAATTATTTACTGCATTTAAAATTATTCACGTAAACTTACCATTTTCGAACCACAGAATGTGAATAGGCCTATCTGAAAAATCTGCCATGAAAACAGAATGTTTGGGAGCGTAATATTTGTTATACATTCTCGAATAAGATATCCAGTCGTGCAATTTTATTTCAATTTCGTAGGTGTAAGATATCGGATCATTAAATTCGACCACTTTTCTTTGCCATTCAACTTTTAACACATCTTCGCTGATAACTTGTTCGTATCCGTCATAGCCCACTTGTAAGAAAATAGGACGGTTGGATACACAACTTGCATATTGATCAATTAAACTTTCATTTTGGGAAAAAGTAAACAATGACTTTTCATCAGAGTCCAAATCATACGATTTACAGAAATTTGTCTGATTGATCCCGTCTCCTTCTTTGTAATATGACACATAAAGAGTACACTTCAAAAAATATTTAAAATCGGAAACGTTAAACGTTTGATTCACTTTACAGATTTCCACTTTCATTTCACTTTGCACTTTCAATGATGCAACACGTTGGTTTATTGTAAAAATTAATAGGAAGAGCACAATGTAACTGTAATATGTTAGAAATTCCATGATACATTTCTCAAGTGGAATATTGAATATACGTAGAAAATAATTATACACATGTATATTTTACTTAGAATAAAATCTGTTTGTGTAAAATTTACTGAGCATGCTGATTATTTTTGACAATCGCGCGGAACAATAATGTAAATGAGCCATTAGCAAATATAATTACTTGTGTAAGTGACTGCGGTACTTTCATCTTTACATATTCATTCAACATTCTATAAATAAACCGAATGAGCTTTGTGCAAATCCTTTTATCAAAAGGAATAAATAAATGTATGCACTTAAAGAGGAATATGTGTGCACGGAATTGTACCATGACTGATTACTGATTACATGTTTGCTCGTGACCTTATTACTGTGTATTACACGATTTGCCAATAGCATACCATATTATATAAGTATTATTGTGTTGGATTTGAGCGAGAGTATTATCATTCCTTTGAGATTAAAATCGTAAACTATATGTATTTTTGAAATGTTCGTTAATCTAAGGAAAGATACTTTTTCATTCGGATTAAGTTAATATATTTTAATTACGTTATATTACTTGCAATTCGTTTTTATTTATAATAAAAGTTAGTCACATTCGTGTTAAAAAATCTTCCAGGTGTAGATGCTCTCTATTTTGAATTTTTGATCAACTAATAGAATGAGTTGTAAGTGTTGTTGTCAAATTTTCTGTCAAAACATTAAATTTTAGGAGAATTACGACAGCAATTCATTAACACCACTTAGGCTAGCTATATTTGTACCTCTGACAATCCATTGTTCATGTTTTTATTATCATCTGCAGATTACAAATGTGTGCAAAAACAAACATATGTTATGAGTCAGCCCTTTTAACAATACAATGTAGCACTTTGAAAATAATCATCGAATATTACGAATGTTGTTTGCAGATGTATACTAACTAGACTAACTACTGACGATGAGTGAGTAAGGGAGCTATCATGTTTTGTTATTTTGTAAATATTTTAGTGCACCCATGAATCAGACTTTGCTTGTCATCTGGCTGTACATCCACAAGTTTACAATTATGTTTATGTGGCCATAAGCCATGAAGGATTTTTCCCAATTTTTACATGGCAATAATCAATTACAGCAACAATACGCCTTTAGATTAAGAGTCTTTGGTGATATTGATGAAAGTTCAGTCGTCCAACTCTACAGAGGACCCAAGATGGAGGAAAGCTACATTATGCAAGTACATATATTATTATATATGTGATGAGGTGAGAAGACTTGTAAATTGAAAGAACAACCCTAATCAGGAACAATTGCTAGTGTTAATTGATCTTCATACTGGAGTTATACAAACACAAAGGGTGAGCAAAGAATTGCGTAGGCCATGAAAAGTAAGCGTAATTAATTCTTCAGAAGATCTGAGATGGGGTTGAAATAAATATGCTGCTACTGCAATTGCCATTTTTGACGGAGCTCAGCACTAAAATAACTATAACCATTTTGATAACCTTACCATGAAGAAAATGATCTTGAAAACCCCAATGATGAGTAGGCACAACCATATTCTAATAATAGAAAAACAAATATAATTTTAATGAACCTACACGAATGTTACTCAAATTATATTTCGTACTAATATGTCGCTGAAAAAAATGGTTTACATTTTGTCGATTCGACTGTCATTATGTCATTTATTGGCATACTTCTTAAAAATGGTAGGTTACTATTCACGTTTTAAAACAATAAATATGTTTAACAATGTACGTGATATTAACTTTATTGGCCACATTGTACTTGATAGAAATTAAATTTTTAAATAATATCGGTCACATTTTATCTAGCGACAGTTATTATTTCCATATCTGGGAAATAATGAAATATGAAATGGTACAGGGCGGCTCACAGGAACAAAAGATTTGACAATTCCTGGTTTCTCTTTTTGATCGCTTTTAGCAAAATTGTATTTTTGTAGAATTCCCGTCAAAAACACGAACATCGTACTTGTTGCCACACTCTCCCCGACACAAATACGTGGACCTTAACGAAAAACAAAAATGTTTTTCAACGCTTTGAAAATTAACGCTAATAAATGATGACGTAAAAAATTCCACGCAAGAAAGTCACACTCACCTCCACCATAAGGCAGAACACGATTCATTTTCTCGATTATCAGATTTCCAGTTGAATCCAAAAATCTTTCAGGGCGAAACACTTTTGGATCACCCCAGTAAGTTTTATCCATGCGATGGAATGAGCCAACAACACCAACCTGTGTGCCCTTTACAATAGAAACAAAATCATACCTTTTAAAAAAAGTTTAATTACCCTGTATAATGGTTATGCAAAGAGTATGGTGATGCTGTCGATTAAAAATTTCAAATGATAATAAAGACCAACCTTTTTCACTTGATATCCTCCAATTTCACAGTCAACTCTTGCCATTCTCGGTAAAATTGGAACCATACTCGACATTCTGTGAACCTCCATTATTGTGGCTTGTGTATACGGCATGCTGTAAAGATAAAAAATAAATTAGATGAAATTGGAAATTTCAAGATTTTAAAAGCAATGCCAAAATTATGTGTAGATTTTCATTCGGACCTTTTTCTATGGTCAGGATATGAGGGAACTGCGTTTCCGATAACTGAATCTACTTCCTCTTGAATTTTTACTTGTACATACGGATTCAAAGTTAAAAACGACAATGTAAGCTCCAAGAATTTTGACGTTGGATCCATTCCTCCTGAGAAAAAATCGACTAAGAGAGTAGCTAACTGTTCCTCACAGTAAATTGTTTTGAATTCGTCGTCATCTTTGTATCTTTCCACTTGCAGCAAAAAGTTTTCCACATAATCCTTCGGGTTTTCTCTGTTTAACGTCGACTTTCTTTCCTCAATGTATTCCTAAAACCATTATAAAAAATAACCTCCATATTGTCACACATTAAAACAATAACTAGAATGGAAAAATTGTTAGAATGTGCCAAGTACCTCAAAAACATTTTTTAGAGCGGCCATACAATCAAAGAAGGCGGAGTAGTCTAATATTCTAAATTTGTTTAACATCGAAATAACATTTTTTGGTAAAAACACAAACGACACCATTTTTAGCGAATCAAAATTAGCAAGTATATCCACATTTTTATGCAGAAGATAGTATCTTCGATCGTTCGGAGAAAACTTGTCTCCTCCAATAAGTCTCCAGACAATGTTGATCATAGAAACTGCAAACAATTCCTGCACTTGAATTTTGTTCCCGGTGCTTTTTCTGAGATTTTCTAAATTTTCTATAAAGTCCTCAAGTTGACTGCGTAAAATTGGTGCCATTATGTCATTTCTCCCAAAACCTAATTTTCCCAGCATTTGCATTGTGTATCTCTTCAATTCTTTACCCTCATCCCAATTATTCGCCAGAAGACCTAAATTTTAATTCAAATTGTTATTTTGTTGATGAAAATAATTTTTTCACTATATCTTCAATTTGTGGGAATAAAAATAGCAGTAACCTACTGGAACGATAATTTTCATTTAACTGTAGCAGCACCCGACAGATTTATATTTCTTTCAAAATTAAATACAGAAATGTGCTTACGTGTCTCTTTAATAACTAAAAAACTGATACTTTGAAAAATGAAAACCATGTTCAATATAAAGAAAACATCTTTACTAAGAAATCCAAAGTACGTTTGTTGTTTTTTGTCAAAGCAGTAGTCGTTACTGAGTAATAAGTGCTGGAATCCGTACACAGTATATACTTAAGCCCGTGGGAATTATAGTCCTAACAGTGTGTAGTGGGAAATTATGTTACGGAGTAGTAGGTACGGGAAAATGTTAGTCATGAACGAAAAGATAAAAAATGCACGAAAGTAAAGACTTAAAGAAAACGATTAATAAGAATGTATAAATATTACAATTTTGATATCGGAAACCTAATGAAAATTGAATGTTCATTTATAATAAATATTCATTGTATAAAATAATTGTTGAAGTTATCAACTATTGAAGTTCAAACCTTTAGGGCGTCCTTGAGCATAAACTTCCATGAAATCAACTGAGCGGAATTTATCCGTGAATAGCTCACCGCGGAGAATTTCCTTTATGACTCTGTTATCCTTAGGAAGTACTACATTGTAAAATATTTAAATACAGTTCAGTGATAAAATTCCGTTTTCTTCAAATAAAATTAATATTAAATTTTCTCGTATGTATATTGTATGTATGTTCTGGATTTGTGGTAAAAGAAGTAAAATATTTGCTTACTTATATCCAGATTGAAAAGTTTTACGATGTATGTGGCATAGGGATTTTCGTTTTTCGGGTTGCCAAATACGTCGGCAACTTTATCAAATACCGTGTCTTTGGCTCTAAAAAGTTTCACAGAACTTTGAATAGCAAACAAAATTATTTGTACGGCTAGCCATGGACTTTTGATTATATACTCGTCGTCCAAATTGACATTGTCATCAATTTGGCTATCCAGAGAAGCTGTAAAAATAAACGAGTTTGATACTCTTCATTGTTTATAGAAAATAGAGCGGTAGATACCATTTTGATAAGTACTAAATTAATAAATTATAATAATAAAGCTCTTAATTGCAACAAAATCACATTTAAATATATTTTCTCCTAATGCCCCAATGCATAGAATTAATACAAATGATATTTTGGACATGTTATTTTCTAACTGACTTGCAAAAATAATAATCACATTTATTGCGAAGAAAATTGTAAAATTATATATAACAAAAATTCTAGATTCTAAAAAATGTACCACTAAATCAGCATCAGTTTATAACAATGCAAATAAAATAAAAATGAACTTCTCTTTTGAATGAACTATATTGTAAATTAATATTTTAAAACTGTAAACTTAATAAGTTCATGAGTATGAACAATGAACTTTTTTCAAATTATTTTATAAAAAATTTAGTTACATTTGTTGCTTTTTGATTTCCATTTCCAAAGAAATGCAAATATAACTGTTAGTGTAAATGTCCCGGTCCACCCAACGAAATAATTATAATAATCTGACATTCTGTATTTATTTATCCAATAGTAGTTAGGTGCTGAATGAAGGTAGAATGCGTGACAACTAAGAATATAAACACAAAGTTTAGTGTTTATATAATAAAATATGAGAGTATAAAACGTTGACAGTCGACAAAAAATACATGGACAATACTCAGTACATTTCTCCTGTGCCGTTGTGGATGTTTACCAAGTAATAACAAAGTATCTTCTTTCGCAGCAACATTATATTTGCCCGAGACCGCTTATTATTATTTCCAGGTACAAGACTCCATTCAAAATTTATCTCAGAGAATCATACAGGCTTCAAACAGGTTTATTAAATAACATAGGTGGTTTAGATAGGTAACAGTGAGGTAATATCCACTGAGCTCGCGTGGGAACGTCAACAATTTAGTTCCGCTCTTATTAAACTGTATAATATATTCATGGTAAACAAAGTATAATATTTGTCAGTAATTCGTTGTCTTAAACTAAAAGAATTGTTTTTCGCTAGTTCAGTCAGTTAGTATTTACAACACCTTGTTATTATATTCGTGTTGTCCTAAACGCAAAAGGAAGCGTTAATGTGTGTATTGTGCCTTGATATGTATAGTATACGCGATATTATGCGTTGTGACAACGACTTATGTATGTAAAGCAGAACACAATAGGTAAATCGACTTCAATAATTTATTTTGCATATGATTCATTGAATATTTTATTACTTATTCAATGAAAGAAATTTCTGATGGTTATTAAATTGAAATTATTTGTATTTTTCAGGAGTAACGGGTGTCGGTAATACCCCATAACTTCATCATCAGCTATATGCGACAGGAGTATATGCGACACATATCACATAATATATTATCATTGTCACATCTTATCTAGCCACAGCTATTATTTCCATATCTGGGAAATAATGAAATATGAAATGGTACAGGCCGGCTCACAGGAACAAAAGATTTCACAATTCCTAGTTTTTCATTTTGATCGCTTTTGGCAAAATTGTATTTTTGTAAAAATCCCGTCAAAAACACGAACATTGTGCTTGTTGCCACACTCTCCCCGACACAAATACGTGGACCTTAACGAAAAACAACAAATGTTTTTCAAGGCTTTGAAAATTAATGTTGCTAAATAGTGGTGAACAAAATGCATACAAGAAAGTCACACTCACCTCCACCATAAGGCAGAACACGATTCATTTTCTCGATTATCAGATTTCCAGTTGAATCCAAAAATCTTTCCGGACGGAACACTTTTGGATCACCCCAGTAAGTTTTATCCATGCGATGGAAGGAGCCAACAACACCAACCTGTGTACCCTGTACAAAATCATAATTTTTTTAAAACAGCTTAATTACCCTGAATAATTGTTATGCAAAGATTATGGTGTTACCGTCGGTTTAAAATTCCAAATGATAAAAATATGCCAACCTTTTTCACTTGATATCCTCCAATTTCACAGTCAACTCTTGCCATTCTCGGTAAAATTGGAACCATACTGGACATTCTGTGAACCTCCATTATAGCGGCTTGTGTATACGGCATGCTGTAAAAATAAAAATAAAATGAATTTAAGATTTTAAAGGAAATACAAAAATTTCAAGATGATTCATAAATAAATGGGAAAATTATATGTAGATTTTCATGGGACCTTTTTCTATGGTCAGGATATGATGGAACAGAGTTTCCGATAACTGAATCTACTTCCTCTTGAATTTTTACTTGCACATATGGATTCAAAGTTAAAAACGTCATGCAAAGCTCCAAGAATTTCGAAGTTGGATCCAGTCCTCCTGAGAAAAAATCGACCAAGAGAGTAACTAATTGTTCCTCACAGTAAATTGTTTTGAATT
>JABASD010004511.1:0-15293 GCA_019776165.1 Pogonognathellus flavescens
AACTTCGTTACTTAATAATCAAACTTCCCTAAATAAATAATAAACCTTAATGGAGGCAATCCACAATGTCGGTAAACAAAAGAAACGAAGTTTACTCAAGATTACACTTCCTCTGCCATTACATCACTATTATTAGGGATCTCTCTTCGGTTTTCAATGCATATGTAGGACAGGGTAATACAAGATGATAATACAATACACACCTACTGAAATATCTGTTCTGAATCTCTAACAGCTTCCCATTATTCAATACCTTCGTGTTCATCTGTTATATTTTTATTATATACACGTACTTTATGGCTTTCTTACAGCTACAGCCTTTTCAGTATTCGCATTTTCACATTTATTATGTTCTACAAAGTTCTTACTGTACCTATGTGTTATACCATGCTTTGTATTGTGTAGCTACTAAAAGTTTCTACATACAGCCAACTTATTTACAACGAACAATTCCTTCCTACACTGCGAGCCACGAGAATGAGATGAGCAAAAAATCCCAAAAAACCAAACTGCTTAACTCATTGCTTTGGTTTAGTAGACTATGTAATCTTGAGGCTTACGAAGATAAGAAAACTGTAGAACCTAACATATCAATCAAGTCGCAAAAGACAAGTCATCCATTCAGCCACAACGTATTATTATTCACAACTTGAGCATCGTGACGTTAACCCACCTTTTGTAGCTTACTTATATGCTTCAGTTCATATTACATTCCTAAAGTGACTTTTAATCTTGTTCATTCCCTAGACGCACTCAAAAGCTCTTTACTCGTACAACACAAAAGCATTAGAAAGATACCAAATGCTCAATACCAGCTACGTGGGTCCCGTAGTAAAATAAAAAATGTAGTTAAACCAAACTATAACACTATGCCTACCATTTAGAATGAGAAAAACCAAATAAGATAGTTAGAAAACACCGTTAATTGCAAACACGTTGATGCCTTGTGTGCAAACAAAGCTCTCTCTCCTGCTCCTTGTCATTTACTAAAATTCAATTCTAATGGGTTTTCATCCGTGAAATTCGAACACACATTTAACAGTCAAAGGAGTTTACACAATTACAAGTACAAAACTGCGACTTTAAAAAGGATTTGATTTGGGTGATGATGGTTGCACGTATTATGCTTGCATGATGAATAACAATGTTTACATTATTAGCAAAATTTTCTTTTCATGTGCGTTTGCACCTAAGTTGAGTGTGAAAGAAGGAAGCAAAGGGCTATTGAACTAACTTTCATAACGAGAACGACCACCTAACTACACAGACTCGCTCATTCATTACACACAGCATGGCATGTATGTAATATTTAAAAATACTACAATCCTAATTATACTGGAGAATATTCACACAGTGAGCAACACAAAGAGCTCCATTTACGACAATTCCCAGCTCCATTAATAGATGACGAGCCCAGGCTTGGCTCTGTGTCTCTTTTCACATACCCGTAGCAGTAGCACACATTCAGTCAAGAGTCTCAAATCACGTCAAGAGGTTGGTAATTAGTAATTACATTTGATTCGCTCCGAGTTCTTCCTTTACTACTGTAAAGTAAAACTGCTACTCTATGTTCTCTGCAAAATACTACGGGAATGACTCTTATAAATTATAATGACTTCACAAAAAGCGTGTTAGACATATACGATAGACCTATGAACGATGTATAACTCCGAAATGAATGTTTTAACTTGAAAGGAAAGGTCACACATTCATATTAACTCTTATCTTTAATTACAGAGTAAAGAAAATAACACAATCGTGGATTTAATTCCATAACACACGCTAGCAGCTACCAAACCACACCATCTCTCCATATGGAACGTGTGAGTCTAACCTAACTCATCGACATTAAACGGAGCGCATACCTCTACACTCTACTATAAGGACTCGACTCTAAAACTATAAACCTAAATACCTTTACACATGTCATATCCGAAGTATTAGTCATAGCAAAGTGTACTAAGTACTAGTACAACGTTTCTGCAGAAGTTGACTATCTAAAATCTCACAAGGTAGTAATAGAAGTGGTAGTAGTGGTAATAGTAGTACTACTAGTGGCGTACGTGAACAGATTCCGCGAAATTACATACATATTTCATTCCCGTCTCTTATGTTCTAATGGGCACCTAACTTGAATTCAAGAGCTATGAAATAGTCATCAGGGAATTGCGTCCATGGTACCTAAACCACTTTCTTCCATTTCCTTGTGTCAACGCAAGAGTAGTCCTAAAATAAGATAATCCAATAATAAATTAGCTAGGTATTTTCTGCTCTTCTGTCTCGGTCTACTGAACATACTAATCCATGTGTCCTTCCACTGCCAACATCCCGACAAGGCTAGTTATTTACTTGCTTTGAGAAAAACAGTTGGATCGATCGTGATGAATTTACAGAAAAAGTCATTTTCATTGGAGTTTCTTAGAAACTCCCCGTCTTTATGTAGAATTGACAATGAGACTTTACCTGTTCCTCTCCGGGAGTTTTGGCGGTCGTAGCATTGGTGGTGTTTCTCTTGCGGAGCCAGTGCTACTGCTGTCAGAATGTATCAAAACTTGCTGAGTTGGAGTTTCGTTGGTTGCTCTACTTCTTTCTCGATCCCGGTCTCTTTCAGGTGGCGTGCCAGAGTCTTGATCATCCAAGTCACCTTCTTCGTTGCCCACGCTGTCGTCGTCTGTACTTGAGTCACCTGTTGGCATACAAGAGATCGATGGTCAAATCAATTTAAATTCAACTCCACAAAAAACCAAGCAATTCTAATAAAATACACATAAAAGCTATCTAGTCTCAGCCAGAAAACTCGAAACTCGTCTTGTGTTTTTAAAACCACTCTAAGATATCTGTGATACTTTGGTTGAGAACGCTCAACCATAAAGATCCCGACCAGTACAAATTACTCATGACTTAAGTTGAAACTTCAAACAATACCTAAATATTCAAGTGTGCTCGTTGCATGATTATAATAATTTGTATTTGTATTGTGACTGTGAGCCATACGGTACTTGAGAAAAAGACATGGTTGCGAACACAAAACAAGAACTACTAGTACCATATACTTAGTCACGTCAATTTACCTCTGACAAGATCATTTACATTTACATTCATTCCAATCTACCACGATAGCGGATCATGCAATTGCAAGAACGATGTCTATGAGCTACCAGCACCGTTTATGCTAATCAGCTGCATTTTTCACATATAAACCACACAAACTAAACTGAAGAAACTCTCTCACCCATATACGAACCAACTGCTATCAGTGTACAACTTAACAATGATGGTGATCCCACGATAGAACGTACAGTATCTTAAATACGCGACCATTCCAATTTACTACAATGAATAATGCTCCTTCTTTACAATGCTACTCATCTACATTCTCAGACAAGACAGTCAGCTAATGAGTGTTTTTACTACGGCAAATCACTCATATTATGCACATAGAGTATTTACACACGTATAATAAAATAACACGGCATATCATCTGATGATAAGATAAATATTGCATTCCTACATGTCTGTGTAGTACTTGTATAACCTCAATGATAAAATAAATAGACAACAAACCATGAGATGGTTATTGTCTGCATCATGCATTTCCTTTTTCTCTCTCACATACCTGTAGTAATACATAATATACGTAATGCAATAATATATTGTTATATTATTCGTGAACTAATATGGAAATGTTATACTCATCAATAAAAGTGAACGTATCATGCATTTCCTTCTTGGTAAATAGTGCAACATTACATGATGAGTGAGCAATATATCAATGGAATAGTAATCTATTCATCATCATCATTCGTCAATGCTGTGTATAGGTATGTAATAGTCATCGACTTTATTTACTTTATGGACACATTGCCATACAATCTGTATTCATTTCTGCACAGTTTCCACAGGATGATTTTCCACTTGCAATTCATGATAAATATTACAGCACAGAATAAGGGAACCTCATCTGCATCGACGCATTCACATTCAGACTGTACAGGGGAAACAACAAGCGCACGCTTTCGCACAAGACTTTCGACTCAATCAACAACGGTACATGTTTACAAACTATAAAGCCTCAACGAAAACTAGACTGGATACTCTTCCACCACTTCCATTTCTGACTAAACAGGCACAACCTATAATATCTGTCTTCAAGTTGACCCATCATCGTTTTTATCACTAAGGCCGATCCCCAACATTTACTTGGTTGCTTTTAAGCAAAGGCCTTTGACTGCTGCTACAAGAGCTATATACGTTAATAATTATAGTTTGGAAGTGTAAGTGTACCTGTCTCTTTATGTTGTAGTATATATAGAGATATAGTAATAATGATATAACAAAGCCGACTAATATCATGTCAAGGTATATATTGGTACTAGACTGAAGAAAATTATATCTGTACCTGTCCGTCCAACCGAGAGTATTAGTTGGTTGTGTAAAGTTATGTTTCGTGTTGAGTGTTCTTTGTATTATTCTTTAGCGTGGTCAATAATATCGACACAATATCCTACAAGACATTTTCATTACCACGGTAGACACAACACACTGCGAGGACAATACTTGTCTTGTATGCATGTCGTATTTGTGTGGTGGTCTGCTCCGTAACAATAAAAGTAAGCGAAGAAAAGGCAAGTCCTTATATAGACTTGTTCGGCTTACTCATAAAATCAAAGAAGAGGAAACATTAAGTCTTTTTGACCTCATAATATTCTCTGCGAAGTAACAAACAACGGAAAAGAGCTCCTTTCTCCATCGAGTATGCTGAATCTAAATTGGAAATCTTTTCAATTCTAGTCTGGTATTGTCTATAGCTACGCCAGACTAATATAGAATTTATATCCCACGATATTATTGAGACTATCTGACTGATACACTGCATAATGGCTATATATTAGTAGTATATATCTACTAAAATAATATACTTATAAGTCTGGTTGTGTCTCTATGCTCGCTACACATGGAAATCAATTTCATGAAATCAAAGTGCTACACAAACATACAATATCCTTTCACAGTCATCTCATCACAATCAATACTACACTCACTACTGCCTTTTGCAACACACACACACTGTGTATGGAATCGCACTAAACCAGGCACTATCAGGTAGTTGTAGTTTTTTCCTTCTCAATAAATCCATTCCGTAGAAGCACAGCACTTCAGTTAGCAACTTATAAATTCTACCCAGACCAGCAGGGACAGTCACTACGTTCAACATATGTAATATACGAGTAAACGTTACAGTCCAATTCTTTTGCTTTAATTCGTACCTACTGCTACAGTACGCCTGAAACTCCGGGGAGATCAATTGGATTCGATTCTTACGTTGATTGAAAATAAAACGAATTATATACCCAAAATAAATGCTTGTTTCTTCTTTACTATACTAAAAGGTTAACGTTTACAATAAATTCCTGGTCGAACGTTGAGTATTTTCTTTAAGTGAGGTTGTAACTAAACCAGTTTATGTGTTTAGGGACTCTACTAGTTAAATTATAACACTTTCCACTAACACTTAAATAATCTGTGGGCAGAATTGTTTAATCTTTAAACTACACACATATAGTATAGGTACATAATAAACTGAGGGTCAACCTAGGTCAGTCTAAATCACCTCGAATATAAGATTAACGAAATTACTACTATATTATAACACTGTAGTGTAAAACTACGATTTAATTCTGTCTTTTTATCGTCGAAATAATTTGCTTTTTAATGTAATCTTCTGCAACAGCACTACGGCACCACTTAACACACACGATTTCTGGATATGTCCGTCTGGATTAGGTTTATTATGGTTTTAGTAAAGAGAATGTTTGTTCTGATAACTGAATTATAACTGCTGGTCTGCGTAAACAGAGACTGTATAATGAAATTTCTGAAATATTTCTTTTGACCTTTTGAACTTGTTTTATTAGCCTGCGAACATGCCACACCATGCTTGAATTGGATGAATCGAAGGGATTTTGTTATTAAAGTTGATGCAGCATCTCTTCGTGTGCGTTGTGAACTAATGCAAACTTGCGAAAACACTGGCTATCATGATAATATTACGAAACTGTAAAAAAGCCATAGAACAAGCGTTTAAATTCAATAAAACTTTATCGAACAGTTCCACTTAATCTTTATCCTGTCATACTATTACCTTTATCTGCTACTTACATTACATTTTGTTATTTACCATTTCACGATTCAGTACATACACATAGTACATCTTTGCATACTGAAATATCCAAACGGGTGTTTTCGCTGCAGAAAAGTTTACCTGGAAGCACTATCACTAACAGCATTCTCAGAAGGTTGCAACATTTGGGACAGTCTATTGCTATTGCTGCCATTTCTATCTAAAAACTTTTATAAAACATCCTTTAACATTGCCTTCTCCAGTTTCAGAGTTTCCATTCCATTATCAATGCACGCAGAGGAATACAAATGTAAGATAATCGAATATAAGCAGTATATACCTATAGAAATAATACAAGTAAGTAGCAGTGCAGCAGATACTGTTTGTACAATACGCTTTTCATTTGTGTACATTGGAATGGAAGGTTAAAGTAAACAACCTGAATCAACTAGAATATTGCCTATTCTTGACTTTAAAAGCTTGATTATTACCAATTGAAATGATTAGTTTGCCATACGTCAACGAATTCAACTCTCATCATCCTTCTATTCATTCTAATTCCATCGTCTGTACTTTCTATTCTGTCATAACTCCATCAATCCTAAATAACTGCACCACAGTTAATCAGCCAAGTCTATAAATTCGAAAATAAAATAACCAAATGTAACACACGAGAGTTTCTTAAAAGCCCTTGAGTTGTAATTGCACTTACAGTTTACAGTACTTGTATATAAATAATTCGTGTCGCTATATACGTTTGAGATTTGAGACAAAGTAAATATCAAACCACATCTTTACCAACAAGAACGAGACATATTAAGTTTAAGTATTCAATTACACACACTAAAGTTAACATTACACATATTCCATAACAAAAAGAAAATAAATTATGTATATACGTCTGCTTAATAAATAGTAAAAGCAATTTACATAGCTTTTAGTCTTTATGTCAAGCTTGAGGCTATGAGAATTTTAACAAATATTATTTTACCTTCCTACTTCCTATAACTTCCCATATAGAAGTGACTGCGTGCACATACACGAATTCTGTGTCTGTTATCCATACATCACATTCACTTTTATTCTGTATTCCCTATGGCCATGTCTTCACAGAATTTCCTATTAACTAAAACTAATCGAACTGAAAGAGACACGTCAGAATAGAACTATTGTGCACTAAATGATGTTTTATAGTTCCTTTAGGCCAATATCACAAGTTCCACATATGGAAAGTCTATAATATTTTATAAATGTTTGCACAGTTTGTATAATTTTCTATACAGCTAAATTGTGTCACATAAATACATACTGACATATATGCTCCACGCAACTGACAATTGTGCTACAACACTGCCAGCACACAAAATACACAAGTTTGTCAATCAAATGTTGACTTGCCTTTAGTTACACGTCCGAACTGTTAAAAACAACTACATACGCACTGACACAGGTTGTTTGAAACTTGAAACTGGAATGGAATCATGACATCTTTCATTTCCCCCACTCACTCGAGTCAAAGTGATTCTGTGATTATTTCTGATGTGACAAGTTATGTGACCAACTCCAACACACAAAATAATATCACTCAAAAGAATCCTTCACACTTTTTGACGAAAACTCTTGACATATCTACAATAACAGAGTACATGTACCAACAACAATACCATAAAAACGAGAGACGATTTATATAGACTTCTACATATTATTCAATATTTGTATTGCCGAGGGACAGCAAGCATGCGATACTTATGATTCCTTGAAATCGACCTACACTAAAATGTTTTTAGGTGTCGTCCGTTGGCTGGTTTTACAGAAAACGTATCTCTAGACAATAGGCTCCATTATATTGTATTACTTAGAAGTTTAAAGACTGATAAAACTAAAACGTATCACACACTGCTGCACTCAAGTAGCAGCAACCAACGATTCCTTGTCCTACAATTTATACGAAGCGAGAAAAAGATAATAATATGCCACCATAAACTCAGAATGTCAGACAGAAGGGAAAAATCTTTCAAGTCACTTCAGAAACGATATACATTCCATCATTATTGTCGTCACTACAAATACCAACTGCTGGTCATATTATAATCACCGTCTGTTCCTTCCTTAAAAATAAAATTGAAATGTACCTAGCATAATTTCAGTCAGTTGTAAAACACTGTGTCTCCTTGGCTTAGTCATATAGAGACACAAAAATACATCACTGTACTACTGGAGGCTACAGAGTTTGTCTACACTCCTTTAGCTAGATAGATATCTCTGTAGTATTTAGTATTTTAACATGTCCTCGTCAATACAGACAACAGATAAAGAAACCACAAACTAAATTATGGTTGCACCATGCACACATATGTTTGCATGTATACTATAAGCATTAACAACGTATGTTGTTTGTCTATGGCAGCTTATAACTTGCCAGGGTATGACTCACTTAGAGTTGCTGCGATTAGTTAAGTAGGATACTACTCGTTTACAAATTATCAAATCTGGACAGCTTAACGAAGTAAATATAGCACACGTTTATAGGACTTATGGCTAAGTGTGGTGTTTAACTTATAGCATTGTGGCTTCAGGACACAATAAACAATTAGATTAAAAATATTAGAGTTCAAACAACTTCCTATATTTGTTGTTTTGTTTTTCTTATCATCGCATTTTGTACAACCTGACAAACTGTCCTACATTTTCTTCATAACGCTTAGCGTCGTAGCTCCCATTTTCCTCACCAAAAGCCGTGGTGTTTGTAATTTGTAATCGTTCCGCTTATGTAATACATAACGTGAATCACTACAAGTGTTGGAAAGTTTTTAGATACTTCAGTAGTAGAATCATTTTGTGTTTAAAAGATGCAAGAAGCTTACAAATAATGTAGATAATGACAACCTGACCGAAATGCAAAAATATTTTTTAGATTGCACATACATACAATAGTATTCAAGTATGTGAAGTGACAACTAATGCTGAATGTCACATAAAATTGCAACAGACACACAATAATGTAATACGAAGATTTTCATAGAAGAACTTATGTGAATGTTGCAATCTCTCAATCTCAATGCATTTTATCAAAGAACAATACAGTCGGATTTCAATTGATTTAAATAAAGAAGGACATTCACCAAATGTGAATTTTGTTATTTGCAGACAACTGTCTACAGTCTGCAGCATCTAACAGTCTTTTTTTCCATACATACACATAAACATTAATACTATCCAAGTATCTATTCACATCTTTGAAAGTAAAGTATTAATTAATACATAGAGAACACACAGAACACGTAATTGTCATGCAGACACTAATTCCAACTTTCATATTGTATGGGATTAGACATTGAGAACAGCAGAAACGCTTCTGCGAATTTGCGTTAAATGCGCTTCAAATCTGACACTACATAAGACAACTGACCTTCTATACCTCAAGAAAGCTTGACTATCTTCATCTTCGTCAAGTAAATACATGAAAGCGTTATGTATGCTACGTTATATGAACTGTAATTATATAAGGTCAAGTCCTCGAATTTAACTGATGCCTTCTGCCTTTTATAGTTATGCATCATGAGCCAGTTAAGATTAAGTTCAACTAAAAAGTAAAGACCCGCTTTTAATGTTTACAAATGTATGAAACTTGTCTCTCTCTTTCTCACTTTCATAGTTTGTACAATCCTGACTCAATACAATCTTTACATAGTTGTATAGGTATAAGTACAAGACATTTACACAGCGTACATTTTTAAGGTAATAAGTCTCTAGTTGAATTCTAAGCTCTTCACAAACATTCGTGTCCAGAAAGAGAAGGGTTTAAATGATTTTATTTTGCATGAAGAAGGCCAGGCCAAGGTAAAAGGTACGAGAGGAAGAATTCAGCTTTTAGGCTTCAATGAACTGAACACAGAAAACCGAAAGCACTTCATTCACCCATGTGGCACTCGACTCCGTCGACTCTACTCACTCACTGTGGAATAATACGAGAAACAAGAAGTGGCAGAATGAAAATAGACTCACCAAGTCACATAAAGATATGTCTGCATAAAGGCGCAGTATTGCATTGCACGTTATAGCCTTAGCAGTACAAAAGTACAGATATTATATGGCTTTCGGCTTTCTGCGTTATAATACTTCCAACATTTTTTACGAGCAGTATAGATCTGACAAGCACACTTGATGAAGAAAAATTGAATGGAATGCCTCGTAGACGTTTATCTCAGCCACTGGATAAAAGGATCTGCACATATCCGATTTTTTTACTATCCTCGCCAATCACAAGTCACTACTTAAGTACAACTACCACAATCAATGCCTCCACTCTAACATTATACTTATACTACACACATGAACTACACAATCGTATATTTATTTCCTACGGTAGGCTTCACGCTGTCGTAAGATCCATTTTTTCATGTGATGTTGATCTTCCCTTCCTGAATGAGACGACTTCATTTTTGGAGCTGAATTTCGATTCACAATAATATTAATACCAACAATACATTTCCCACAAACATTCTTGTCTTTGATTTCATTTAGTAACTGTCACAATTTCTAGAATGCCCATGTGAACCCCCACACAAACACTCAGAGTTAAATGCGGATTTTGATAAGTTTTTGGGAAATTATAATGGAAAATGACAGAGATAATCGTAAACACAGTTCACTTTTCCAAATCTCAGTGACAACTGTATACATTTCTATGTCGAGTGATGTGATGTCTGTCGTATGAAATGGAAATGAGTTTGAGCTCATGTCGAGGCTACATAATTATGATGTCATGCAATGCAAACCGCCTATCTCTCTGTACCATAAATGTGGCCTATCTCCACATTTGTGACACTATTGGTGATATAATCATACCCATTTTCCTACAACACTTTGCAGGCAAAGTGACGAAGAGAAAACACAACGCGCATAACTTTAGTAGTTAGTTAGTAATATTGTGTATTTAATTTTAGGCGAGTCTTACATAACATTTATGTGTGAGTAAATTCTGTAATGCCTCTACCTACTATAAGATTATTAGTCAGTTTTGACGCTTAATACTTCACACGTAAGTGCACACTGTCACTGCCTATACAAATTTACAAATACAAGGATACAAAAGACGCGACAGTACTCATAAAACACATACCAGTAGGTGAAACTGCGATTAACAAAATCGTTCTAACTAAAAGCGTCACGTAGGAGAACATGCATCCTGAACAGGTATACAAAGATTACGTATTACACTGTCAGCGGCTTTGTTGAATACACATGTAAGATATGCATAAAATGCAAAACTTCTACAAAGGGATCCTCATGCGACGTACACGTTAATTGATACTTTTGTTTGAATCACAGAATACCATCTTGTTGAACAATGAGCATAGCATGACTTCATTTTGCTAAAAGTTTTGGCAAACCTATCTGCACTAAAGTAATTGTATACGACTTTTTTACATCTAACGTATAATTCTAATCCCACTCCTCAATATGCCACCTAGTATATACGACTGGAGGGTGTAGAAAATCATATAGCACATGAAAATGCATGGTAACACAGCAGTTTAGATGATTTCATTCATGGAAGGACAAAGAAATTCTAAATTCATGGTTCTTGTCCAGATTCCATGTCTTACATCACTTACATAACTTACATTCATTCTAGCATGAATTCATTATGACAATCCTCGTAAAACTGGATGAGATGAGAATGAGAGGATGATGGTGATTGCTAACTTTGTTCTTTCTCTATACTCCTTCAGACATTTCATACTTAGAGGAACACTTGTCACTCTTGTCTAGCTTTTGTATGCTAGGTGGAAATGAACCACACAATCATTGGCCATATAACATTTATACCTCAACTAAATGAATGTATAAGCCTCTTTTACATTCCATAAATTCATTTTCGTATTCTATGCAAGGAGTATTCATTAAAAATATTAAGGATTCATCATTGTCCTATATTTGCTTACTATATCTATATGCTCACTCAATACAACTGCCTCAAAGTATATAGAGATCGTCTAAGTTTTGGATCCTCTTCAACCTTCGTATTTTAGCGAGAATCGTTTTTCCGGGTTTGTCCACTTGCATGAACTGACGTCAAGTGGAGAGGAGGACAGACTGACAAGCGAGAAACATTGGCAGGAGAGAGTGGAAGTTGTTGGAGGTTAACATTGCATTTAGTAAAACCTCTCCGTACTAGTCAAACCAATAACGAGCAAGCTAAAGACACACAGTAATCGCACGTCGTCTGTCATGGCAAGTACCCGGGTAGTATGTCAAAAACCCCGGACATCCCGTTTATTTATGCCAGATTCATTTAATCATTGGAGTAGTCGTGGCAAACGAATGAGCGACCATTCACCTAAATACATATACGCATATTAGAAGAAGTATTTGTTGTTCTACAAATAATACTAACCTGAATACGTACGAGTAATTTATTCTGTGTAAAGAATGTCATCCACTGCACATAGGAATAATTGTTCTAGTTAAATTGACAAACTAAAACTAATGCTTCACGTTTATAATACGAATGTATGAATAATATGTATTTGTTTAGCCTGTGATTTATTTACGTTAGATCATTCATTCATATAGTTATTCTCTGCGTATGGAAGAAAAGGCTTCGTGCACTGTATTAAGTTCATTAGCCATTCGAATTGGCAACTTTACATACGTATTTTAGGTATTCAGCCTTCATTGCATTTTAATTATTCAACACAATTCCTCGAAACTGCATTGTGTGTCTTTTGAATACAAATGGCAAAATGTAAAGTTCTCTGAATCATGCAGGGAAACTCAAAACTGTAACAAAATAGTTTGCTGGAGGCAATCATGTGTTTATTTCATGTATTATAACCTTTAATTTACGTACATATTTACATTACATGCATAGCAGAACCTTGTAAAAGTTGTATGACCAAAATAATCAAATTTGTATGAAAACGAAAACTGTATGTGGATTCTGTAATGTGTTTGGTTATGTTATTCATTGTCATTTGTCAGAATTGGAAATAAAACTCACGCTTTCTCAATGTTTAACGGAGATCAAATTAGTTTTTGTTTACTTTACATTTTGTTTACCTACTACAAGATCAGGCTGATACGTTATTTATTATTTAGAAAATGCGATTACGCCTTTAGATTTGATTGGTTCGTTTTGGTTGTATAAAAGCATTTACTCATCAGGAACAACAAAGGAAGAGTCAACCACAATACCTTGGCTCAGCTTCTGCGTCTCTTTCTGTTCAACCTACTCGAAAGACTCGAAGCATATAAATACTCTCAATTAAAATAATACAAATAAATTCGCTAACCTGGAATGCTGACTTTGAAATGAATACAATTGAATAAATAATCGCATTCCTTTATTTCGCACGTCCATTTAACAACTAACAACCCTTTGTGAAATGTGTTTGTTCAATTTGCGTCACATAACTTTGCTTGTCCACATAATTTACACCACTCTTTTACAACTACGATCTTTTTATGCTAAGGGTCTTTTTCATCTCGTTTCATTTCAATTCATTCATACACACAGAATGCACGCATACCATTCAACATACCTCGATCAACGCTCCAATATCTACAAACATTAATTACATGCACTTTACATTAACTACCATTAGAACTAAAAGCTAAGCTTTCTATTTTCTCAGTTCCCACGCAAACCCCTGTCAACAAATGGTTTGATTCAAATTATTTAAGTAATTTATACATGACATGGTCATATTCCACTACCACTCGTGTAAAATCTCCTTCAATAATACTTCTGAAACAGGAACTCAATTTAGTCGCTGTTCTTTTAGTAACTCTCCTTAAAATGATGGTACATGTCGATGTCACCTTGAGTGTCCAGTCTTACTATACTATAACTCATTGTAAAAGTACCTACTACTACTACTAATGCGCAAATACTGTCATACTTCCATAATAAAATTATACTGTCAGAATTAATTTGTCTTTGTTGGGTTAATTAAATAAATGATCCATATTCAAGTTAATTACTACCTACTACAATAAGATTGGTACAAATAATGTTAATTAAATAAGTAAGCCGCTTAGCCTCCATAAAGTCTACATCGTGACATATCCATCCGAGTTCTGGTAATACGGATTCACAACAATAATTTATAAGGTAACGCATAAAGCCTAGTAGTAATCTATAACGTAATCGTATTACTGTATAATAAAACTTTCCCATAACTTCATTTGGCAAAATCAGACACGCCAAAATAATAATATATGTTGCAGTTTGTAGAGGCTGACTGGCTACTATCAGTTCAGTGTAGCAGGGAGCCTCATTGAGTCCAATATGATTTATGCAAGTATATGATTCTAAATCAGACTTCGTGTCCCGACTTTATATATATGTGTACAGAATTGTAGTTAAACTTACCCGAGTCATGCTGTGCGTGATCAGGCGCTCTTCCCATGACAGAAGTTCGTTTGGAAGGCATAGGTAATGATGGTTTCGGTCGACTCTGCATTGCAGCCAATGCTTGCTGCACCGCTTCCTGACGCACCTCTGTGATAAATCAAAAATTACATATAAATCATTCATGTGCTCCATTCGAGTCAAATTCTATATCATCGTATGAAGTATGATTGTCCATTGCCCAGTTTTCATTTGTCTGTGTATTGTGTGTATGTACAACTTACCATTGAGTCATATAATATTATATCGTGTATGTAGTAGATGTGGGTATGTGATAGTTGTACGCATTTAATATAAGCAAAACCAAGTTACAAGATGCACTACATCGCAAATCTCTCTCTGTGATGAGAGTGATGATCCGTGTGACTGTACACAGTTAACTATCACTTTATCAATCTGTCAGGATTCAGCATAATGAGTATAAACACAGAGAGTAGTGCATTCTAAAGCTTCGAGGATTCAGTAGGTAATTGTTTTTCCACAAACGTTCACATCGTGCCTTATATTCAAGGTTAGTCAAATGCGATAATCGCGAAATGCGCGAATCGCATAGATAGACTATGACTAAGTATATTATTTCAAAACTAGACCGAATGAGGATTCCAAAAATGTAATAAAAATCGCGAAAAATCGCGAATTTTGCGATTTTTTTGTGAAAACGCGCAATTTTGCGATTTTTCTATAAAAACGCGAATTTTGCGAATTTTCTATAAAAACGAGAAATTTTTGGCGATTTTTCTAGAAAAAGAAGAA
>JABASD010004512.1:0-15278 GCA_019776165.1 Pogonognathellus flavescens
TTTTTAAATGTCATTGTGTTTTGACAAACGATCTCGATCTGCGCGATTACTAATGGATTTTTCTTTGAAATACCTATAAATAGTGCTTTTTTTTACACAAGGTGACTATGCAAATATCTATGTGAGCTTATGTGCATGCTACCCACACATTTACATTTTTTTAAAGTTTAATTTCCCATGAAGGTTATGAATTGTTTTGTGGGATGGAGAGGGGCGGAATTTCATTTTACTGCACAAAGGAGAAAGCAGTAGGCACTGGCCACAGCACCATGAAGATTTTGATGGTTTGACTAGTAGTAGGAAAACAATTTTCGCAATGTTTTTCTTCCGCGAGCATATTTCAAGCATAGTTCTGTAACTTACGAGAGGACAGGACCACCACCGGCCGCCAAATCTTAGCATGATTGATGATACATGATGATTTGGTGAGAAAGTGTAGTGTAGGAGCAATATAGCTTCAAGAGAAAGCTAAAAGCATAGAAGGTGTGCATAGTTGCCTGGAGTTTGGAAGAGTTTGGGCCCGGAGTGACTAATAAGTATCAGTATCAATGCTATACGGAGGAATGAGGACAAATCGATATAATAAGGAAGTGTATAGAGTTTCAGTTCTCACAGTTCTTCACAGTCAAAGCAAATACAACGAAGCAAAGCCAAGTTCTAGCAGAAAGCGGCTACGAACGACTACTCTTCCAGCGTCGTCGTTTTCTTATGCCTGTGGAATACAACAACGCAGCAGTAGTCCTTTCACTACACCAGAAGAGTACTCCAACATAAACCGATGAGTTTCACTATTAGGTATAATAATATAGCTAAGAGTTGTATAGTTTTGTGCGCCTTCCCATAGCTTCAATCTCTATCGTGAGCTTAACTCCGTCAGTGAGTTGCACAGCGACTGTACCCGGGTGAATCTGTTCGGCTCCTCTCGGCCTGTCTGCCAAAGCTTTTGCTTTTGGATTCTGAACAAACGTACACTCACACACAGAACACACACACACAGTTCAAAAGACATTTTTTTCTTGTCCATAGTATGTAGCAGGTATAATAATATATGTGGAGCTCTATCTCTCACCCTGGCTATCTTCTGAAGTAAGTAGCGTTCGTTAAGCCCATTTCTACTGGAACTGCTACTCATAGTCTACTCACTTGTTATTTATAAGAGATATCAGTAAACTCTAGTGCTTTGCTTCCAGCTTCCTGCTATGGCTGCTTTCACTCTCGCGCGCCACTCCAATACTCCTTTACGGCTCCCACTTCACACGAACATCTTTCATCTCCCGCGACTGTATCTACATCAACATGAACTACATGTCACCACATCACAATGTCACACTTCTCACCACGCTCCTCTCTGCACCAAATTCATATCAACCAAACGCCTTAAGAACTGTCCAATCCATAAGCTACTTATTTGAAGTACAAGATTATACATATATCTATAACACAGTTACCATTCAGGTAGAATACATTTTCATCTTTTATCAGCACATCCCAAATTATATCTATTACAGTCAAATCAATTCACATTCACAAAAAAGCTGGAGCTTTACGAACATGTACAGTATTCTATCTTTAACTTCGCAATTCTATAGTTATATACTTTCTTTAAGATTTAATTCATTAAGCTTAGCTTAGAGGCTTAGTTAGAGGATCCTACATACATATTCTTTATTCCTTTAGATTTGCAATCTTTGAATTTATTACTTATGTCCATGAATATTGGATTCACTTCATGGAATCTCGAGATCCAAGGTGCACCAAATACAATTTTAACAATATTTCGTTTCATAAATGTCACAGTAATTTTATTGAAAACATAAGTCTTTAGCGCTTTCCATAGTCTTTAGACATTCACCTCAATTTCCTGCGTCACGCAAAAGGACCTATTGCATTAGTACATACGAAGTTACCTAAGCTTATAACATAACACAGTTACCTAAGCTAAACGTAATCGTAAAATTGCTAAGAAGAATATTTTGAGAGTTTCCGTGCAACACCTCAGGCTGCAACTACAAGAGAGAACATTATGAATCTGCTTTCGCCGCACTATACTCTTAAGCTGTCTGATGGATACTTTAATCCACTTTGCCACTGTCAACCTTCCACTCTGCCGCTGCCACTTTTCGTCATAATTGCAAATTCGTTCAACCCTAACTTGTCTTTACACTTTTCCCTTTGTCAAACCTCAAAGCAGAAGTTCAACAGAATTTACCTAGAAATAATACGTACCTACCTACAATGATCAAGAATCTCCACTTATCAACAGATTATACAAAATAAGGGTCTAGTTTGATTAATAATGACTCTGTGACGTAAATTTATGCTAAAAGTAGTACATACACCTATAAAATATATTTACTAATTATAAGGTAGTAGAAATACATAGTTGATTGGGAGAAATAACCCAACCATGATAATCAACAACTGTTTACAGGCGTGCGCTACGACAAAGGGCATGCCTTTAGAGAACAATGTATTGGAAATTGTGCGTCATCTCTTTATAGACATTCGATAAGACAACAAAATGAAGATAACACTGTCCACGACTCAAGACACAAAGCAACTGTCCTTTTCCAGGGGGTTCTGACAATCTTGAGATGTCCTTGTCTGTCCGATTCCGATCATGACATTTCGGAGGACACATTAAGAACATCTTTGGGTAAGAATCACAACGTTGAACTACACATTGAAAATCTCTTTTGTCCGTATTATTCTCCATTGCCACATTGATTTCACTGCTCCTGCGACTTTATCTCATCATTTCTTCTATTATGTTCAGCTTACCTAGACATAGCGTATAATATATAGATGTTGATTGCAATCTGCTGCTGTAGCTGACAGTTCATGAAACGAATCGACAGTAGAGATATTTTGACAATAGCGAATAAAGACAATAACGTTTTTTGACCAGACGATAATATAGGAAGCATGCTGTAAGTGCCACAGCTATATTGAACATGTACTAATCAAATCACGTACAAAGGTTAAGGGAATATCCGCCAGTATATGTATACACGTAGCTGAAGACTAAATACTTTACAGAAAATGGCCGTATTAGTCTCCAATATACAGAATCCACTTGTAAGCATGTACGTTGTATGGACCTTTTAATAGGAATACTTTTCGTTCATTTACTGACTTACTGACCGCAGTTGCACAATCGTACTGTTTTATGAACGCTTTCTTTTTATTTCATCCTTCAGATTACACTCACACATCCTGAGCCAACTGAGCCTATCTCATTGATTCATCGATCCATACTTCTCCCAGCTTCAATATTCACAGCACGTTGACTTCACAGTTCAGGCCTTTGCTTGCATCAAAAAACGTATACAGAATATATGTAGCTTAAAAGAGGATACACGCTTAGTCAAATCCTGAAATCCTTTATTTATAGGGAAAGCTACTTAAGTGGAACTTCTGAACATACATCTCTACTTGACCTGACTGACCTCTTAGTATGAGTGTGTAAATATACTGAAAAACCATTACATGGTAAAATAACTTACTCTGGCTGTGGATATTCGTGCTTCTTTTAATTTTCCCATTTACTCTTCAAGATGCTATACGTGAATAATAAATCGATGCACATGGGAGAGAGAGTATAAAATATTTACGTTATTTACAAGGCGAAGTGAATCTTAATTTATTTTCAAAGTGAATTTGAATTAGGTAGACTAAGTAGACTTAATCTCAGTAAATTACACACATTGCATAACACATTTGAAGCAGCAACGAATGTTGAATTCATGGAAGAGCAGATGCGTACATCTTGATTTTGAACGTACATATTTAATATGTGTTATAGCAATAAAGTTGGGCATTTGCAACGTTTTATGTTTGAAAATTGGCATGTAGGGTAGCATCACAATATTCGATATATAGATGGGCTGGGCATACGAAGTCCAAATACCTATCGGGCTTTTTTTATTTCATTCCTGGCTTTTGACATTCAATTACCGTCTTGCTAGGCAGCCAACCGTCTTTCACCAACACTGGTTTACACAGAATCGATAGGAAGACTATCTAATTTGACTTATAGCGAGATAAAAGCTCTTTTGTGCAATCTGGCACTCAACTTGGGTTCGTTAGAAATCGAGCACAGAAAGATAAGTAAGACTCTTACGAGAGAGCATTCGTAGATACTTACAGTTACTTTATTACACGAGGAAAAAGTAATTGAATCTACAAAGTAAAAAGGAAAAAAATTCACTTACTTCATTTGCTTGACTATTGTGCTTTTCCCCGATTCACCAGCACCTGTATGAATCACAAAAGAGAAAGAAAATATAAGTACGAACAAAGAATACAACATGTCAATACATATATGCATATAATATAAAGCTACATCAATCTTCCTATGCACAATGCTTAATGCACCCAACCAGAGACTCATAATAATATCATAGAGCCTATTGTTAACCATATTACCCAATCGATATAATATTATTATTACCCAGCTCACATTGTAGACACAGTCAAGCGTCAAGCTTATAGACGTTTGCATTGTATCGAGAAAATCACAACATTCATGCTTCTCATTCATTCCCTTTCTCCGCTTCACAAATCAATGAACTACAACTCCACGGCTTATCAGTGATATGGAAACACTTGTTGTTACCATCTACTCATTTTGTTCAACAACTTCTTTAATAAATCAACAAACAAACGCTAAGTACTTTCTACTCTTTGAACAGTTTTAATTATTGTTCACTCAGTAGTGACGTCAAGAATCAAATAACCAAAATTAATTTTACTCTTCGAGGGCAGATTGTTTACCTATAAAAATATCAAAAACATTTGCAGCTTTATAGCAGTAAACGAAGTGAAAGTCGGCCAATAAGACAGTTGCTAAATGCAAGAGAAATGTCTAGCCTGTATTGTCGTTAAATAAGATTCTGAACAGTTAAAATAAGCGTTTATTAAGTAGTGACAGCTACTTTATATGAATGGGTACAGTGTCCGTCGCAATAGTGGTGGGAATGGAGAATGGATCGGGTTATTAATGGTGGGAATTGATCTGGTTGCTAGTGGTGAGAATGGATCTGGTTTATGGTGATGGGAATTGATGGGATTAGTAGTTTTTGGTATGATACACTTTAAAATAATGCTTTAAAAAATTCAGTTTAGATCTTTTAATTTGGATATCAATACTTCATTATGTGTTATGGTAATTATAATGGTTTATTTTACAAAATTTATATAAAATAAGACATCTGTATCCACCAGGCAGAAACAGAGGTATACGTACAATGGAACAATGGAAGTTTTACCTAAACATGTGAAATCAAACGCACATGATTATTTCTTAAGTTACAACTGAAAGTCTGCGCACACATAAAATTTAAACCTGCCTCGGGTAAAGATCAATGAACAATGAAAATCAACGAATTTAACTATTCATAATTTAACAGACAGTTAAATAACAAACCTCGAATACTAACGTTAGTTTACATGTGCATGTAGCAGGTTATTATTATTAGGTATATAATATGTAGTTGTGGTTCAAAATACGATGAGTAGAAATCAGATCTGTAGTTATTTGCATCACGCTACTACCAGACATAAATAGATCCAGATGACATAGCACGAACACTTAGTGTCTTAAATCACTGAAAATAGCTTTACAAATTTGGACATCACGGGGCAGCAACATTGCACGGACAGCAGAGGCAAGTCCGTCAACGAGCTACACAGACGTATATCGTTGTACAAATCATCTCATGCTTTGTTGCTTCAACGATACGAACTGACATGACAGTAGTTTTACGAGTGAGATCAACCGTAAGTAATCGAGTGTCGAGTGTGGTAGGGATTGTGAAATGAAACTTACTATACCCCTTTCTGCTTTGCCTTGTATTTAGGTGGCGATTCTAAGCCTGCAATTAAACCGGATGAAGGATTTCCTCTTTCAGCCAAACCAATCACATCACAATTTATCTGCAAACTATTTTTATTTTGTCTTCGAATCTTTAATATCGACTACATACACTTCTTTGAGATTAGCAATCTCTTATTATTACCCTATTCACAATATCAACTCATTCAATTCATTATCTTCATTAATCATATAATCATATCAAACGGTAACAATGAAAAAAATAACATTGCCATTTTTGTTTTATCATCCGAAAAGAAAATATGTAATGAATTAGCTTATCACTTATCATCAGAATCTTTAATTTTTACTTTCTATTGATTGGAGCTTAGAAATCTGGACACAAAGTTGAAACAAAGCTAGTAAATGTTGGCAGAGCAGTAGCAGAATGAAAAATTGAAAGAGGTTACAAACAAATTCATCAAATATTTTACTAAGGCATACATGGATGCATGAACGTAATATGTTATGAGTAAGCTCACAAATAAAATTTTTATAGACTTGTTTTGTCCATTATACTGTCCTGTTCATCTATAAATCTAACTTGATATCTTGATAATAATAATACCGACAAACATTCTCACTGTGAGGTCCCGTCGGAAATACCAATCCTCACAAGATCTTCGTCATAAAGAAAAGAAAATACTTATGTATGCATGCACTCCAGCCAGTCTCCATTAAATATTTCCCATGCAATTTAATTCGCTTTATTTTCCTTTCTTGCATATTTTATGTCTGTGTGCTGTAATCCTGTAATATTGTGTATAATGTGTCGTATAAGTATGTTATTTCTAATAATATTATATGATTACGTATTTGCATTTTATAGAAAATTGTACTTATTATACCTAAATATAGTACTTTAATATTTTACAAAACTTCGTCTAATTTTTTGCGTTTCTAAGTCGTAAATGAATATAAGGATGCCCAGCGCAGTAGACTAATAGTAATAGTAGATCACATCACATTATGTACATCAGTACATCAATCATAATAATATAATAAACCATTCAAAGCTGTAATAATATAAGATATAGCAAAAGGATACGTCACATTTTTCATTTCAAACCACAAAGAATCCATGTGCAAAGGATTTGGAATAAATGGAAATGGAAACTGAATTTACTGAGTGTGAGTATCTGCAGATATTGGATCGTACTTCTGTGCAGCTACTTGTAAATTACATTGGGCAGTTACATTCTTACATTGTAGAAGTACTTAATTATAATTTCGAAAGACAAGGAGTTCTCATGAACATGATATTATGCATGTTTTTGAGATATACCATTTGAGATAAGTTATCTTCATATGATCTTCAAAAATATGCATAATATCATGTTCATGAGAACTCCTTGTCTTTCGAAATTATAATTAGTACTTTTACAATTAACTCACATCAGTAACTGCAGAGTTTGCATGGATGTTTTTAAGCAATAATTTTCGCTGAGAGTATATGCAAATAGTATTCAATGACAAAGTTTAAGGATATTATGGAATCACCCACTCACGTAATGAACGCGTTCTTTATCAGTTGGTATACATTCCTAAATGTTCACTTCATTCCATTCACATACAACAACAATTGGAATATTTTCTTTTATCAAAATGCCCTAAATGTGTGTAATGCAGGATTTATTGATTGTTAGTAAATCAAGTAAATCTGTATTACCTTGTCTTGTTCAAAGGCAGTTTAGCCACAGTTATTCGCTACACTCTACACTGTACTTAAACATAAACTACATACATAAAGGCTTTCATTAGTTCGTTCAACTCGTTATATTTAAAAAAACTAGCTCATGACCATACTAATTATATCATATCATGTTTATATGTTGTATCATTTAGCTAATTTCATTTATCCAAGTTGACTTCTGCCTTATTCAACATATCATATTATAAAATTGTAAGTCTAGACTACAGACATCAGCAGAATTTATACAAAGTACATTTAGAAATAGACAATGAGCGCATTAGTCATGTTATATGATCCGAGAAAAACAGAATGCATGACTCGGCTCTATTCTTTCCTTAGCAAGTGAAACTGCTGATAGAATGAAAGTTCTCATGCCTTGACAGACAACCGAGGCACTGAACACAAAAGGAAGAAAATAAAGCATTTACATTACAATCCAATTCACAAAAAATTGACATTACTGACATGGTGGTGGAATAGGAACTATGGAACAGGGAACAGCTACAAACGTGGGACGAAGAAAAGAAAGGGAAATCGGATCTTAGTTGTATCTGAACTTAAGATTGATTTTGTTCTGTTCACTCAGAGTTCTCAGAGTCAGCATTCTCTCTCTTCTTGAAGTCAGTTTATAGCAAAGCAAGGGCATAGCAGAGACGCACTTAGGTTAACTTATGATCCAAGGCAAAAATAAAACTGATGGACTTTCATTAATCTTCCCATAAATCATGATGTATTTTTGTCTGACACACATCATCTCCCACCCATAATGCTCTCTAAAATCTTTTGGCTTTCTGTCTACACTAATGTGACTTTGCATACCCAGACAGTAGCCACCAACTTTGTCAGGTCTTCTGGAAATCCTACACTACACTATACTTTATAAAATTGAATTTATTTGCGAATAGAGGAGTAACAACCGAAAACATAAAAATAATAGAGTAGGACAGCCGAAAATATGTTCCGATCGGAGCTATATAAGTATGTATACTTCATCTTATAGATATAAGTAAAATAAGTATGTAAACTTCATCTTATAGATATGATATAAGTACAGTCTGCTTTTCCTGTTTTTCAGACTTTCTTGGGTGCAGAAAACATAACATTCAAAACAAGATCTAGTGAATGTTAAGAAAAGCAATCAAAAGATCATAAAATATTTTATTATTTATGATTGTAACGTGTGAGTGCATGGCCCACGTTTTATTACATTACCAAGAAGCTTTTACACTTTTTTACCCATCCAGCATCTTAATCATTATGCTAAAAAGCGCATCAGTAAAAAATATATTTATAATAAAACTGTTTAGCCATATTGTCACATTGTTCCCATAAGCCAAAGGTTGAGTATTGGTAATGTTTTTCACATTATTTGCCAGTCTCTATCGTTCCATTCCATTTAATCTTGTCCCAAACTCTGCCTGTCAAGTATTTCAGTAAAATATAATTTGTTCCTCCGTCTTACGTACACACAATAAGTTGAGCGCTTACTGACGAGTGGGATTAATAATAAGCACAGCACTACTTTTATTTGTATACATATTAATCTGCACTTAATATTATTTTTCAGAAATCTCAGAAAAGTCATGAATTTTTGGTCAAATCTAGAGATTTTCTATAAAAACTGACAATGGTGATCAGAATGAGTGGCAAGTATGACATTTAGAAATGATGGAAGGAAATAAAAGACGTAGAACGGAGGTTTGAAACTAAAAACTTGATTTTGTAGTTCTTCCTTAGAAACGATAAAGAAATTATTTACGATTTCTCGGAACGCTGCACACAACAAGAGCAATCCAGTGACTTCCTTTTTATCAGATGCAATTTGAATGTGACAGCTCTGACAGTCATGATGTCAATCATGTTTACAAACTAAACTAAACTAAAATAAACGAATGCCAGAGATATTTTAGTTAGCTCTAGTACTAAAGATAAGTCAAGCTTACGCAATAAACTGTACTTCAATTTACGATTTGAAGATATTATTTTATTTCTTTGAACTCACACATAATAAATATGTCACTGCACTGCGGAATAAAGGTTTTCAATTGTCAATTTTTATATGGAATACGTCAAAAGCTAGAAATGTTCACCTAAGGCCTTTGAAATGTAAAACATGAGTCCAAATATCATGAAAAATGTAATAAAAGAATTCAGAGGAATGTACCCGAACTTGTACATATTCATCTAGTCATTTTTCAGCTTTCTGTACAATTCTTACACATCACATGTTCAAAAATCAATTCACAGCATAGCAAGCATCATTTTTCAATTCATTTCAATATTATTCCATAAATGCTATTTTTTTCGAACTGAATTCAATGAATTGCATAATTATAGGTAATATGTAGTGCTTTATATTCTGTGCTTGACAATACATTGCTTCCAAGCTCTTTGTGTGCATTAGCTTCGAAGACACGTGTAAGGTATAAGGTCTAACAAGTCTAACGTAATGATGCATTCATTAATATAATACATTATATTGTAAGAAAAGTTTTCTAATAACCCTACGTATTAGTAATTGACACATAAAATATGAGTGTTTACAAGACGGCTTAACGAATAAGGAGACAGACACGATCCGTCAAGTGAATCTTGTGAAGAGAAAACTTGAATATTTCTATGTCCTCTTGTCCTCCTAATCCTTTAAGATGTGGATTCTTTCACTTCCTTACATGGTAATGAAATGGATATTGGTAGAAAAGGAAAGGAGTACATTAGCCTGATGCTTTATGTTATTTTCGCAATGTGACAAGACTGTATGTAGCTGTTATCTGCTACAATGTGTACTAAAGCTGGCTGTGACTCAGGATTTTCTGTCCGCCTAGCCTGCCGACATGATACCAATAACACAAATATAATTTTACTACACTGCATTGCATTGTATAAAATATGTATACTACATTACATATACATCGCTGCATACATAGCTATAGCATAAAGCATCGCCATTGTAAATGAAACAGTCAGTTTTTCTTTTCCTATTACTTTCCATCCATATCCATCACACCATCATTCCCTATGTGGAAAAGAACCTCAGTGAGAATCCAGACCATTGCAAACATACACGTATCTGCAAGTACTTAGCAACTGTAAGTGTAACTATCTCTTTCTGTTTTTTCTACTAATCTCATATAAGGAGGTAATGCACTTCTTACCTCATAAAATATTACCTATAGTGAATGGATGCAATACAAAGGAAGATGTGATGTAAGCAAGCCCAAAGCACATAATGCCTTCACTGTAAATTCCATATGTCTCTGTCTGCCCCTTTAGTCTACTTTTTGTCTACGACCATTGTAGTATATTAGTGAAGGAGGAGGAGATGACAATACGTGGAGCATGTAGCAGTAGCAAAGTTCTTCTGTATTTATCTGACTACCGATTCAACTGCACTGCACTATCTGTCAGAAAATAACACCTCACATAGTGGACTGGCCTGACATGTCTTAATTTTAGCAGCAGCAGAATGTTTCTTCTAGGACTACCTATGCCCTTTCTGCTTCACTGCTCCATCCTGACTCTTTTACTCTTTCTCTGAGATCTTCTGGTTCCTAAGTTTCTACATCCGAATTAACATCCGTCGAAACCTATTTGTCTTCTTCTATTCCTCTTCCCTTTCAGTTCGCTGAGTTCGTGCCTTTACCTACAACATTAACGTCGAACAGCAAACAACACCCTGAAAAGAACTACAACTTTCTTTCAACGCCATATTCTCCACCAGAGAAAAATAACAAAATCCACATTCCTCACAGTTTACGATACGTATACGAGACAGACACGATTACAATAAAACAAGAAGAGCAAGAGTAAAGGTACACACATACCCACTATAAAATCTATATGTTGGTAATTACTATTTACTACGCATTATGCAATGGTATGTTATGACATGGCTGCTTCTGCTTCTGCTGCTCTAATTCCTTCAGTTCAGAGTTCAGACCATCACGATTTATTAACATACATTTTGCCATCTTGTCTGTAACACAGAAATTTTAATGCTTATTGCAATTGTTAAAACTGTTATCTATGGGCACAATATTTTTACTTTACTACTTTTTGCACAATTCAATTTTCAACGAGTAGCACATGTGCAATAAGTAAATGTTAGTGAAAAAGCTGCCTAAACCTAGAAGTTTGCAGATATCAACTAGATAAATTAAGATGACAAGAAGAACAAGACAGCAATTCTTTAGCACGACTCTTGTTACATAATAAAGACAATATATTTCAATTCGCATTGTGTTTACGTGAAAGTTGGCATGAGTGGAATGAATTTCCGAGAAAGGTGAGCTATGTGTACAGCATATTCAATATACCTACGTGTTATATATTTATGTTCTACTATAGAAGAAGGCTAATGTAGACTCGTTTAAGATTCAAGGATAAGAGCCATGTGCCATGAAAGTAAGCTGTACCGGAATTCTTCAGCGTGAGAATGAGAATGCCATAAGAGGGAGACGAGAGAAAAGAAAGAATTTTTCATAATCTGCCATGTGAGATGTGAAGTAAACTGCAATGCCGTGTCCTCGAATTTTTTCGGGGATACGATGCAGACATGACACACACAGAGCTACAGGCACCTCTAAGACCCGAGTGAATTGTGATGCTGTTAGGTTGTAACACTATGCACTCAGTGCACTCCGGTATGTGGTCCGGTCGCCTCATACGCTGCGCTATGCAATTCCTGTGTACTTCTACATTGCCCTTTGCAGCACTAAGGTATAATCTTTATAATGTGGCTGCTGCCAATAATAGTTTGGGGTTTGTTAGACTCAAGAAGACTCCGACCGAGTGTCGATTATTTCTACGATGACGTTTGTAGTAAGCAGATCGAGTAAAAGCACCAAAGCATCTCTCAATGGTAAAAATGTAGATTTAACTCTGAAATGCTGTGAAATTCGTGTGCTCTGATCGTTCGTGATCCGATCTAATTTCTTGCCCTCGCAGTAGTCAACCACACCCATTATACATGGGAGAGAGATGAAATTCTCCGGAGCCCGGGATAATACCTACACTTAACTCGCAGCTATAGACATTAATTCCATAACATAAAATACGTGTCCTGTCATGTCGGAATAATAATACTACACAGAGCAAACCAGGCCGCACGATATGAATGACACACTAGATTTCTTGCGGTACATGAATGATGAAATGAAAATTCCATAAAATGAGCTTCATAAAATATATTTATAGATGCGACACAATGTGTACATTCAGGGTATGTAGCGTGTAACGTATCCACACATTACAGACATACTGGGTGTTCATAAAATAATTCATAGAAGCAGATACACGGAATACAGTTCAGAGCGAAGTTTTATGTGTAGCCAACTATCATGATGTCTGTTCTGTGGTGGTTGGTGAGGAATAAAAGTTATTCCAAGTTTCAAAAGCTTCCATCTTTTATGGACACCCTACAGAACGGGGCATACATCAACAACTCATATACCACCATAACACCGCGCACCGTAGCTCATACAAACGAATGAGTGTGTTTTCCAAAGCATCATTATTTAAGTGTATGTCTATCCGGCTACTAATAAACCAAACGATCCATCTAACATTTCGCTTACTTACATTACATGCGTGCACATTCATTTCATTTCATGTATTCTGCACTCTCCTACTTAAGCTACCTCTATACTTCACACAGACTCAAGCCAGTGTTAATGTAAATACATATTATCCTCCCACGGGAACATGTGTAAATCCTCTACCCTACATACACACTCAACCACCTATCTCTCAACATCCGCCCGTAATGAATTCCTTACAACTATATTCGGACTTTTCGACTCTTCAGTTCCGCCGTCCCTCATTGTCATTATGCATTCTAGTGTGTAACTATATCTAACAGGATTATACAAATTCTATGCTAGAAAACTGTACTGCATTTAGGAATTCATTTAAAAAAACTGGAGATAAGCACCCAAGTACATATCTATATCTATATCATATATTATACATATTCTAGAATATGTATAATAAAGCAGTGGGTTATAGTATTAAACTGCAATGCAATCAGAAATGGTTATTTATGCTATCAGTGGAGATATCAGTGACCCCAGAAGTTATTTTATGTACTACTACTAGGAACAGTAAAAGTACAGGCATAGTCAACATATGTGTATGACGTAATTACATAGTAACCTGGTTAGGATTAGGATATCTATTACATTTCGCCTAATACATTTTACCACACAACATTGGTTCTTGGTTCATTGGTCGACCCGCAGTAATAGTTAGTAATTAGAATTGACAGTCACATCCATTATCCACTCTCCATTGCGTAACATAAATGAAAATAGAACCACTTACTTAAGTGGAGCTGAGTTTACTTTTCGGTGCGCAATAAATAATTATAGTATATGCTTCACTGTATAATACACCTTTAATTACCTTTACTTCAAATATGAATGAAAATAAATACAACCGAAGTCAAAATAAATTCTACATTGGTAAATGATGCATTGCGCATAGGAACTTCGGGAAGGTATGTAATGCTCTGGAACGCAATTCCACACCCACGCGCATACTTAAATGTACTCCATACATCTCTCCACAAGTCACAGGGTACACATTTCACCCACAAACTATGTTTTTTTGAGTTCCTATCGGTATTGTTTAAAAGACCCACATGAGAATATTGCAATTGTTGAAATTCCAACTTATTCCAACTAGTTGTCGATACATATATTTGATGATTACCTATTTCAATTCCCCACCCACACATGCAATTAAATTACATGTGCGCATTATGTTCAATAATGCAATTACATCGAACGAAGATTAATAATTAACAGCCGATGCTACTAAGAAACCAAGAAAGACTGGTATCATTTTTACAAAATAACCGCAGTAATTACAAGACAGAAGAAGAAGAAGGTGGAGGTACTAATTCTACTAGTACAATGGAATGCTTGAAGCAACTGAAACTTAACTATTAACCTCCTTCCGTACACGATTAATCTAAATTAAGGCAACATAACCTGTCACTTCATTTACCAAACAATACAATGAAAGGATATTTAGCGGTCTCCCGTGTCGATGTAAACTAATTGTAAATAATTGTAAAATTACAAGAGGTACGGGATAAATTAAATTAACAGCTAGTCGCTCTCTCTGCTTGTAATCAAACCGCAATTTCACACAATTACATTATGGTTGAACATAGAGGTAATATTAATATGGTCATCAAAAAGACTACAAGCTGGGCAAAATCTAATAAAAATAAATATTTCATTAAAACAGAGAAACAATTCAATTTAAAGGCAACAACAACAACAAACGATCCCATACGGAATATCCATGCATCCTCCTAATCCTCCATATCTACATTGGTAGTTATCAAGTTATCACTATCCTAGTAAGCATCATTATTATCACAAGTTTAGTTTAGCTGGTGAAGATGTGAATCCTGAATCGGGTGGATTTCATGCATTAAATATTACATCAACAGTGCAGCTGTATACCAATAATGGTCATGTTCGTACGTAACAGCTCAGCTAGCAAGGTTAGACTAATAGGTTTTTCCAACAATGATGCCCATCTGTCTTAATTACAAAGTAATAACTAAATAAATTAACATAAAGGTCACGTTGACCTTTCACAGATCTCTGTATTATGCTACAGACATACCTGCAAACGTAGGGTCGGTGGCGATCGCCGATACCCAGTTGGAAAAATTCTGAGACCGATACTACGTTG
>JABASD010004513.1:0-15278 GCA_019776165.1 Pogonognathellus flavescens
CTGAGTCTGATAAAGGCTACCTTATATTGTATTAAGGCAGTGATTATTTATTTATTTAATAAATGATTTTTCCCCCCTTAATATACAATATAGGTATGCTATATGGATATAAATAATGATAACTATATAAATATAATGTATATTATGCGTAGTTATGAATTTATTACACTGTAATTTTTTATTTAATATAACATGTTAATTTTTAACAAAGAGAAACAATAGTACAAATTTTTCTTATTTATTTTCTAACTTCTAAATGCAAAACTCTTTAAACAAAAATTATTTAAGATTTCTATTTTCCCCCAAACACGAATATTAAAATTAGTCAGCGAAAATTATTTAACTTTGATGTAATCTGAAACTGTTGAACAGAATAATATCAAAAGAAAGCGTTCATCTTTTTGCATTTGTTTAGTTAGCGAGGGTCGTCACTGTTTAGGAAAAGTTTGGAAATTAAAAACATTTTATTACATTAAATTCCTTCAAGTATTTTCACACATATTTAAGCCCAACTTTTTAATCACCCTCCCCCAATCTTGAAACGCTGAAATAATTTAAGATGTACACATAAAAATAAAACATACAGAATATTTATAATTACAATAGACAAAATCTAATTAAATTAAACATGCAAATAATTGTATCATCTATAATAATCACGAAATTGTCTCATTTAATTCACACTGTGTTTCACTTAAACAAACCTTAGTTAAGTTTAAAGACATAACAGTCAATTTATAATGCAACTTGGTTGCAAATGAACTTTATTACCGAGAGTGATTTATAACAACCATTTAAGATTGCACTCACTCAGTCAGTTCATAAATTAATAAAGTAGGTTTATGTACTTCTTTGCAAAAAAAGCTTATTAATGTAACAGAGTACAATGCACAGCTATTAACTTCTCCTTCGCTTAATCCATTTAATAAACTTGCAATTTCTTTCCGGAGGAGAAGTGGCATCCTTCCTTTAACGAAAAATACGTAAACTCATTACAGAAAATAGCAAAGCATTACATAATGTACAATAAAATCGCATGCAAGTGAAATAGTACAAGCGTGTGCTCGGCGAATGCAGAAAACAAGACAAGTTAACTTGATAAACAAAGTCAAATCAGAACCGGATATGTTTTGCTGTGTGGTTTGCTCTTATATTATGCAATTCTGCCACAGAAAAATGTTTACATGGGAGATAAAAGAATATAATTATTATACTTACATTGTGTGTAAACAAATACTTATATTTACAACTTACTTCCACATCCATTATGAGCAAAACATTATAATACAAACATAAACACATAGGTACATCATAATATTATCAATTATATTAAAACTGTATCAAATGCCTTTTATGTGTAGACATAACATAACTCTAAGATATGGGCTAGACTAGACTATACACAACCTAAAAATAGTAAAGCTATTTATTTTAGACTTATTATTTACTACTATAAGGTTCCCATTAATTCTTATGTGTACACAACTCTATATAACTTTTTTTTGTGAATTTATGGCATAGATATTGTATTTATGGATTTAATAATGCACTTTACTCGTTTATAATTGAAAACGTAAGTAGATTTTACGGTAAATGCACGTTATGCAATGCACCTCTGCAGATATCTCATTATATACCACAAGCACATGTTCTACAAGCTACAATAACTGCATATAATTTATCTAAATACGAAAATTGGTTGTTTAATGTTGTATATACACACAGACTTTAAGCTGCTATAAATAAACACAAGCTTTATAACTCTATATGATATAATCCCTGTTTAAATCATCCTGCGTATATTATGCATGCATAATAATAAAGTAGGCAAGTCGTAATAAGATGTGTATTTATATCATTCCGTTCATGATGTTAATCTTTTGTGCATAATTAAGAAAATTAAATCTGATCGAGTCTTTCCGTATTTATAAACTTTTTGTTCCTTGTAAGATTTGCCCCATGCAATTGCAAATATGTATCCTCTGCGTATAATATTTATATACACATAAAAATAAATGTGTTCTATATACCATGTGTATTATTTCTATACGTAGTATGTGTTAGGCAACCTGACAAACGAGAACAGGAGTAAGTAATAGTGGCAGAACCTGTACTTTATCTCTGTGTGTTATGTCACCGTGTCACATAATATTTCTCTACTGCATATTACCAAGAATAAGTACAGATAGTTTCTGCATTTGTATATAGAGCAAGTACAATCTTATATACAGACTTGTATAATAATATAATATTTCTATAGGAGTAGTTGAGTAAGTTGAGTTGTATTGTTATATAATTTGTAAAGAAGCGTATGAATGATTACCACAGGAAAACTTTCATTTTCAACAATTTCTCACATCGTTTCATTGTGTCTCTACGTTCAAGTGCCTTGTTTTATTACGAATAATAAGCGTGTGTGTGAGTTTTAGCATTTAAGTTTGTAGCGTGTGACTTAATTTTTCAAGAAAAGACATAGACACACTTACGTCTCAAGTCAGTGAGCCAATGTGTCAGCAAGTCTTCAGAATAGTGTCCAATCAACTCAACTTGACGTATTTAGAGTAATACCACACTACAAAACTTGGCAAAGCAAACTAAATGTTTGTCATTCCTGTAACAACTTCCGTGACCCAAACACTCGAACGGTGATTTAATTTAGCTACTCAGTGTTAGTTTGGAATTCGAAATATTACCAGCTTAGCTACAGACCAAGGCAGGTAACCAACTAAAAGCATTCAAAATATTCAAAAGAATTAAATAAATTAAATATGTTTTGTGAATTTTGATTTTCTTTTAGAAATATTTGATTAATATTGGTTTTAAAATTCATTTTCAGTGAAAAGGAGTTTCATGTGCGGAAGATAATTATTTCTCAGAGTTTTATAATGAAAACAAAACCGGAAGTGAATTCTATTTGTCAAAGAAGTGCTGCTAATTTTTACAAAGTTAACATGTCGCGAGTGTTCGTAATAATTTCTCTGTGTGTCATTCTCAACCAATTGACTTGGCAGCCTGTTCAGGCACGGAATTTCAATTTGACAGAATTAGAAAACCAAATAAAGAGCGACTCCATTTTGAAAAATGAAACAGAATCTCTGATAAGGAAAATTCTGGCAAAGCGTGAAGAATTGAAAAGTATTCTTGTTTCTCCATCAAACCAAGATATTCTTCATGCAAGTGCAGCTTCTCAACTTCAGTCTCTTCAATCTCAGCAAACTCAGTCTCAATCGCAATCTCAACCTCAGCAATTAATTGAACCGTTTCAACAATCCCGCCAAAGTAATACAAATGCCCAGGCTACCCAAAATTTCGGGCAAATGATGGGCAGCTTTATGAACACAATCGGACTTTCCATGCGAAGAATGTGGGATTTCTTCGCAAATGCCCTGAAAATGATGCGCAGTATGTATTCCAAAGTTGTAGGTTAAAAATCATTCATTGGTGTTACAAAATATCTTAATTACGATTAAATTGTTTCGTCAATAATTAACCCGTAAGTGACCGCCGGAGTTGGTCTTGTACAATTTTGTCATAATTATAAAATATATGAATGGAGACTGCATTCTAACGTGTTGTAAATGAGGAGTGTTTATAATGTTTTAGTAGTTACAAGGCTGTATTTTAATCTTAATTTTTTAAATGTAGGGCATTTAAGAAGTATACGCAGAAGAGTGTATTATTGTATATTTTTTGTATTTCTCATAGCTTGTAATTTTAATAAATGTATAATAATAAATATGTGTGGATAAACCATTTTACCCATTAGTCAGCCATTGGGCATGATAATTGCTTTAGCGCCTGAGGCGTTTTGACAAAGGATAATAATAAAGGTAAAAACGTGTTATTTGGTTTGTTGTCACTTTTTTCCGTCATGGTTTTATAACTCAACGTGTCTAATTTCATTATGTCGTCGTCGCTCTATTATAGTAAGGCACTACTACTAGAGTAATATAAAGAGAGGCGTCATAATTTCTATTTTGCATTTGGTCGCCTTATTATCCTCCTAAACTCATAAAGCCATAATTAATGATGATAATAATAAAGTTACAGAAGTCTTATTTGAATATAACAATCTCCTTCATTGTCAACGAGCCGTGTGGGCGGCGGTATGTTGGCTACTACTATCTGCGTTGTTACACTTAAAAAGGTTAAAGTTATATTTTCTCTAATCCAATTTAAATTTACAAAAGGGGCTGATGCTGTGTCATTATTTTATGCGTACACTAATATGCGTAGCAATACTAAAAGAGTGCATTGTGTAAATACATGTACTACTACTGATGCTGTACTCTCCTGCGTGACTTGCAGCAAAGGATTTTTTAGATATCGTCTCGTTATTATGATAACATGCTCAACTTAATTGTTATGTGCATAAAATAACAACGGTCATTATTTCAAAACTTCCTTCAGTATGAAGATTTCTCTAAAATGCTTGTTATGGTAAGTAGTATTGTGTTGTAAAACTGAAAGGCGTCTTCATTATACAAATAATATTGTGTACATCATAATTTTCCATCACTTTCGTTCTTAATTAAAGAATTCATTGTAGAATAGTGTAAAATGCTTTGCCAAATATAGTTTTGCAGTGATAGCAATAAAAGTTTACGTCTCAAACAAAATTTGGTATACAACACACGTAATTTTATTTAGGCTCTGCCACCTTCAAAATACATGGATCAATAATTATTACATCTATTAACTTTTTTAATTAATGCTTCAATTACAATACCCGTAATACAGGATAGTAAAATTTGAGTTGTAATAAAGTATAAGGTATGATTATCCAATACTTACAAAGTTATACATACGAACTAACAACAATATATAGGGCTTCAGGTTTTTTGAAAATGCAAGTAGTATTTAACTATAAGCTAAATAATTAAATATAACAATAATATAACCTAATTAATAGTAAAAACTTTAATATTAAAAACTAAACCCTCCCTCTACTACCAATAAGATAAAGTCTCACTTTTTGAATAATAACCTTTTCAACTGTTACATTGTATTAATTAGTACAATTTTAAGAAAATCAACTATAATAATAATAAATATTGACTGTCCCTGAATTATTCATACTTTTTCGTGATAGTCGATTCAACTGGGATTATAATTTAATAAGTAAAATATTTATAACGCGTAATTAATTCCCAAAAGAAACTATTAATTAATATTTCTCACGCTCTTTGTAAAACAATTATTTTAAATCAATAAAGTTAAAAGGCTTCGTCCTCATATATTATTTAGTTTATAATTTTAAAACTATATATTCAAAAATCAGAAAGATTCCATGTATTCATTATAGGTGCATCTTTCTAAAATCGCAACATTATATTTGTAGAACAGTTGGACAACAAAACACAAAAGAAGAAGGGTTTACACAATTATCATATCTTTATAAAGAATTCGTATGGCAAACATTTAGTATCTACTCGGAAGAAATTCTAATCTTATACGAAAAATAAAAAATCCAAACGTTAAACACAAGCACAAGATTTTTATAGTAATGACTGAAAAATCCTACACCACCAAGATAGAAAAATAAGCTTCAAGAGGCATTTGAAATATAATATTATAAGACTGTAGGCATTTACCGCAAATGGCCATAAGTATTACAAAAGTACAATAAAAACCCTGCAATTTTTTAAAAAATAGGCAACAATTAACAAATATATTAATTTGTAAGTACAGTCCAATAATTTCCTTCTTATCCAGCATATCTGAAATGGGTAACTTGAACATTGTTATCATTGTTGCTGTATAACTTGTTATTATCGTTTTCACTATAATAATAATCGTTATTATTATTATTATTATTATAATTATTGTTGTTGTTATAATTATTATTACTATTATAAGTTTCTTTATTATTATTATAATTATTATTGTAATTATAATTATTATTATTTCTATTAGCGTTTTGGTGGCATGCACTACCAAAGGGAAAACATTTAATTCTCGTCCACAAAGAAGTACTGGAGCCGCCGTTGGAATTTCCGTTTTCATAGTCTCCTCCGTCACTGTAATGATGATCATTTTGAGAGGAAGACGTTTTCAAGAAACTCTGTGACATGGGAAATCCCGATGTCATTACTTTGTGAACATTTGACCCAACTTTTTGCATCCGTTCCCACACAGTGTAGCCCACATTCTTCATGGAAGGAAAAAACGCAAAAATCGGTCTTGTTCTCAAATGAACCAGTCCATTCCTCGAAATGTAACTTATAGGACTAATCTTGTGAGTGGCCCGAGCAATAAACTCATTCAGAGCCGGGACGTGAACATATGCAGCCTCACTCTCATGAATTACATCTCCAATATTCAAACAAATCGATGTCGTCCACCAAATTAACAAAAACGGCAGTTTCCGATGAAGCTCCATGGTTTTCTTTCTAAAATTTATACAATATCCGGTTAAGATATTTTTAAAAATGTCAAAGGCGTTTGAACTACAAAAATTACAAAAATAGTCTACAAAAAGATATTACAAATTTTACAAAGTTACTTAAAAAATTAAAATAATAAAATTACAAATTAAGCCTCTGATCTAGAATTGTAATACACTCAATGGAATTTGTTTTTAAAAACTTGAGATCCAGCTCTGATAAAAATTATACAAAACCCAAATTATCCTGTAACAATTTTTTTCATTTTGAAAACCAATCAATAATAATTCTCACCAATTTTTTGTCGAATTACGTCCTTTTTGCATAAAAATCCCACTAATTTCGTAACTTCTCTTCACTGCACACAATTCAAAAAAAAAAGAAATTTTTTACACGCACTTTTGTTGAAATGAACTTGTTATAATTTTTTGGTGTTTGTTGAAGGTGAGAGACTTCACGATTGAATGTCGTGTGTTAGAAAGTCCAAACCATATATATAGTCCAATTACATCCGTCTTGATTTTAGACATCATCATCACGAAGAAAAAGAAAACATATTAATGTGGTAGTAGTAGTAGGTTAGGTATGTGTACTTCCAAATAAATAAAACAAGAACACATTATGCACTCCAGATGCAAACACACGAGTAAAAATGCATCTCTCTCCCCACACAGACAACAATTGTACTTATCTCTCTCCCTATATATAACACATAAAATATACTGTCATAATACATGTGAATCATTACTGCACAAACATTCTTAAGTTCAATCTCTATATACTTTTACGTTCTAATAGCATAACGGATTCTGCACACTTTTACATTCTTGTATTAGAATATAGAGAATTCCTATATGAGTATACCTACATAATATATTTAAAGTATTTATACAATTACTATTATACTGCGAACATAAATAAATAAATAATGATGTATGATTGTGTACCTGAACTACAATCCTCCTCTCTATTGTATTCCACGTACTTACAGGCATTCGTATTTAAGTACATGCAAAAACACAATAAAAAATTTCTTGTTAACTTTACTACTACGATAGTTCATTCACTGTACGAAATAAAATGTAGGTAGGCATGCACAGACCTTAGTTTAATTGTACACAGTCATAGTCTGTATATAAAAACGCTGCTGCATATGTATACGTGAATAATAATAGCATAGCTTTAAAAACATGCCAAATAATAACATAATAATAATGGACATATTATCTGTGTTAAACTAACTGTCTCTTTGTGTATACGACGACGACATCAATAGATTTTGGTGACTCTGATTGTCTACTCACATACTTTTCGAGTTATAATCTCTCTCTCTGTATAACTTTTTTCTTTAGATAGAGCTAAAAGCTTTTAATCCTTTGCAAATCTTCACAGTTACTTGTCATGTAGTAGACATGCGTCTCAAAGATATACATTCTGTGTGCAGACAAAGATCAAGTTGAAGGAAAACTTTTCCACACTCAGATGTAAAGCACACATCACACAGATATTTATACATGAGATGTATACTATAAGTTGTTTTCGTAATAACTATCATTGCATTGCTTGTTGATTTACCAAAATGGAAATATACATATTAGTTGTGACTTAAGTAAACTTTTACTTTCCGGAAAACTGTTTTTCATCAAAGTCAATAATGCTGTCCTCTACTGTAACATACATTTTCTTCGAGTGATGGACATGTGTTGTTTAATTTCCCTTTTGTTTTTAACTACACGAAATTAATAATAATAATGTGAATAGTAAAGAATTAATGCTATTTGTCAGTTGTCACAATGAAAAATTGCTCTATCTGTAGGTTTTTTAAAGGTTATTCGTTTTAAAAGCGAACTTAATTTTTTTCGCTTACTAGAGGTACCATGTTTTATTTTAAATCAAATAAAAGATTGGCAATGAGTGTAGATCAATGCATTTTTGAATTTTTAATTATAACAATATTTTTGTGCTTGGGAGAGTCGAGTGAAAACCTGAAAATGATTTTGCCAATAAATAAATACAAAATTAGTACCCAGTAATATATTTTAATATATTACATTATTAAAATATTAATATTAATATTATTAAAATATTATTATATTAATTAATATTTAATTTCTTGCTACATGCATGTAATGTTTTATTTCATACACTACAGTCATTTCAAATCCATTCTAAAATCCTCTGTAGGTATTACAGATAATCTGAGTCTGAGGGGTAGAGTGTTTACCGACCTTAACATTGCAAAGCATTGAAGGTTCTGGAGGTAGAAATAAATTAAAAAGATAATTAATGGTACATTAATTTGACGGAGTTATAAAAGCGTATTGATATTCGTCGTATACGACATGAAAGTACAAATCTGATGTTGCTTGTGGGGCAAGACTAATAAAACTGAACAGTTGGTAATAGTTTTTTGTAGGTTATTGTCATGTGTGTGTGTCCTTATACTTTATACGGTTTGTGTTATTAGTATTATCATCTCGTGTAGAATTGAGGTCATTAATTTCATGCGTTTATTGTCGCCATATATAGGTATGCGTGTACAGCTTCATCGCTTGTGAACATTCATTGTTACATTACATTTATAATTGCATCCTCCAACTATTTACTGTGATATAATGCAAATAACGGTCCTCTATGCAATTTTGAACGAGTCAGATAGATTCAAAAGTAGAATGGGTAATGTGAATTCCATCAAATGAAAAATAAGGTTAAGCACATGAAGAACATACATCCTAATTATTATTACTATCATTATTTCATTCCATTAAACTGCTAACTAATTTTCTGGTTGTATTTTTACGATTGATGTGAAAATTGCATTAGAAATATGCGTATTTCAATCATGATATATACAAATCAATAGAATACGTGGAGGAATTAGTAATTTAAGCATCATCAAGATAGATTAATGACACTCTTGTGCATACGTTTCACAAAAACATTATTTTTATTGCTTAAATGGTTAATTCAAAATTAAAACAAATGTCAGATTAAGTAAACTGAGTCATATAATAATGAAAACATGGGAAAGTTGTCATTCTGTTATTATGACGCAAGAAAAACATTTAAATTGAAACTTTAGAGGACAAAAAATCAATAGGCATTGTATAACTATAACACCACCATATTATTCAATTGGCTTCATCAAATTAATTTTCTAATCCCAAAGGTCTTTCATTAGAACATAAGTTTTGCTTACAAAAACACATTGTGATGAACGATCTTATTTCAGCAGTGCTACTTCAACAAACAACGGTGTTTGTGGTCTTCTTCATTATATTTTTCTTTGTAGCGACGAACTTCATTCATGTACTTTGACCACGCGTCAGATCGTCCCTGAAAAATTAATACATCCACAAACCAATTACTTCAATATTTTGAGGTGACCCGATTCACTTTGTTTTCTAAGCCAGAGCATAGTTGAATGGTGAAAAATCTTTTTACTCCGTCGGAAACAAAAATATTTCCGAAATCTGCAGTATAAAAAACAGACGACGAAGATATTTCATCCGGAGCTTTAAGCTGATTATTAAATCACCATTATGACTATATTTATGTGCATTTGCAGAAATTAGAGCACTTAATACATAACAATGATATTTCATTTTTAGTAAGATATTTATATTCTAATATTTTTATCCTAAAAATGGTAATATAATTTCAGAGGCGGTATTTGAAGTTTGAAGCATTTAAAATGAAAACGAAAGTAGAATATAGAATATTAGCCAAAAAGACAAACCCTGAATATTTATTTGCCTTGTTTTACTTACATTTAATTGGTGTTTCTTTTCTGTGCGTTGATTTTTGATAACCCCTGTGGGCAGAATACGTCCGCCACGACGCCTTCCAACCTAGAAAGAGTTTTCAAATTATAATACTATGGACTATGGACCCAAATGACACTTTATCATAAATAATACTGAATTTAGACATTAGACTCAACAAAGTAGTTGAATTTTAAACCCATTTTGTGAAAAAAACGATGAAGATAATTATACCATTATTGGGACAGACTTCTTCTCTTTCTTTTCTTCAGGCATTTCTTGCTTTGTCTTAGCTTCAGTCAAGTTTTTTCCAATTTCGGGAGTTGAAACAGCTGACGTTTCTGGCTGGTGTTGAACAGGAAATGGTTGAGGCGGATCATCATATGAGAAGGATGATAGATAAGGAGACTGAGCCACGGGTTGATCAGAAGCCAAATGCTGAAAACCCATCATAGGTGAATTTTGTTGATACGGGTAGTCAAAGTAGTCATTTCGTACCCAAAACGGGTCAATGTTTGCGGTATTCGGGAGTACAGAAGGCATATTATACATCATTTTGGCAGGTTCGTGCTGATTTCCATGTAAATTGTATACCTGATGAATGTACGGAGGTAACTTGACAGGATGTTGGGGGCTGCTCCCTGGATGTCCATACGGCGGAAAAGAATTCATTCCTGATGGCGGGTGACAATACTCTCTCTGATCCATGAGTTATTTAATATTTCACAGTACGTGTAATAAACAATTCAAAAATTCCGACTTTGCTGACTGCGTGAATTTAGTGCCAGTTTGCTAGGATATCTGTCCAGTAACTCCAATTCTGCAAATTTCAAAATATTATTAAAAAGATTGAGACAGACAGGTGACAGAAAGTCCTCTCGTAAATAATTAGATTCCTATTGGCAGCTGTAGTGACGGTTAATACATTCTCTGCTTTTTTCAATTGCAATGTTGAATGTTAAATTCTCGCCAGATTTTTAAAATGCTCGTTGACTGTGATAACTAAAAATATAATCTTAGCACCAATAGATTCATCATGAATCAAATAATCGAATGTGTGTAATAATAAAGTTTTCACAATATAATTAAATGTTCAAGGTTACTTGATTGGGCGCGGAAAATGTAGTTATTTTGTATCTAAGAAATTTATAATAAACGTTTAATTTAATTATGAAGATCAACAAGCAAAACACCAATTATTACGAGCAATCGATTCTTTGATTCGTCTCCACACCTTGCTATTCGATCCTGTAAATAACAATTAAAAAATGAATGTTTTAACTTGTTATGATAAAATATTATGAAATTCTTATTTTTCTTAAAATTGTTTCATGTTTAGATGTTAGAGCGCAATTAATTGTGTAATGTAAGTAATTTAATGAACTGCACAGTGCACACACAACAACACACACACAACTGATTCACCTGAAACGGCCTTGCACCGCCAGCGCTATATTTGATTTTGCTCCGTTGCGTTGTTGTTGTGTTTGTGTCGTGTCTCGTGTCTGTCTGTTGTTTTGTTATTGATTGAAATTGAAGTTTTCACGTGTATAAATTATCAAATTAACCAAACAGTTTTGTTTACGTGAATAATTAAAATCAGAAACGGAGGAATGACGTCGACCATTCAAAAATTATTTTTTTCGTTGGACAGACTCCACAGTGATGTCAAGTGGTATGAAGGAAGTTTTGACCTGACCGGAGTCGATATGGACATGGACGATGAATTGCCATTTCAAATACCAAGCTTCAGTGACGAAGACAGATTCCAAGAACTACATGCTCAGGTGACTTTACAGTTATTGACATTATTTAAATTACTTTTTGCAGTGTTTTCTTGAAAATAGTGGATTTTCTGAATGTCCCCCGAGAAAACATTCATACCTACAGAGAGAGTTTCGTAAGTGCTCCCAAAGGAGTTTGATGCAGGTAGGTATCCACAGTACACTATCAATCATTACACTTACAATATCCGTGAAAAACCATGGCAACAAAATGTTGTTTAATAAATGCCCTAATCGAAAAATGAAAATTATGAAAACAACAATTTTGTCTCCTTTTGATTTTGTTTCGATTCCATTTTGCTGCCTAGGTTATAATACCTACCTGCATCAAAAGAGTGGGGAGGATACTTACCTGTATCAAACACCTATGGGAGCACTTACGAAACTCGCTCAGTATATATGGAAACTTAATAACGTATCACTGTATAATGTTTATAAAGAGCCGGGCAAAATGATTTGAAAGGTAATACGGCTGAATGAACACAATTTAATTCGCCCCATCAAATTACTTCCCCTTTTGGACTTCCAACTCTTCTAGCGCTCACCATTTAAGTAGTACCACTTCGCTTGTTGTTCGCACTAACAAATGAAGATTCCCCCGTCTGGGGTAAGGGGGGGCGTGTTAGTGTGTTGAACGCAGGCTTTTTTACCTTAGTATTTTAGGTATTATAAAAACTCAGCAGCGTTTTACCCTACCTACGCACTTACCTTTAGACTAGCCTGTAGGAAATGAATAAGCTGGGATTTCCTACTCCGTCAGATCAACCACAACTCGATTAAAGTTTGGTCGATATTGAGGTATGATGGATTAAAATGAAGGTATGTATTTAGGAGGACCTTAACGAAGTCATTTGTGCAATTTCGAATTAGAACATGTTCAAAATTGCACATTTAGAAAAAAATAAAATTGGTGGAATGTATTTGAAAATTATTTGTGACCAAACCAAGCATTACTTTTAAAAATGGCTTACTGAAGACTAAGATATGTAACCAATAGCTAGTAAAAATTCGATTTTTTTGGAACTCCGTAGTTCAGTTTTCATTGAGAAGATGAAAATTGAAAATTTGAAAAATATGTATAGTTGTTTAATGCTTACATTTAATATTTCATATGTTGCTTGTTTGTTATTTATTCTTTATTGTTAATTTTTTATAGATGGCATATTTCCTAACGGAGGGTCCAAAATGTCGTACATACATCAGAAGGGCGTATGAAAAGTTAATATCCAAATTCCTGGAAGCAACCACAATGATCGAACTCTTCAAAAAAATAATGGACCAATGGGAAGAAGTAGAGACCAAGATTTGGTCTTTGTTGTTCAAACGGATGAGCCTACCTAGTGAGTACAAGCAACTTGATATTATTAGTTAAGATTATGACAGTGTAGTAAATTATGAGTTTGTGGTCATACAGTTGAATGTAACTCAAAAAGAAATCACCATTTGCGAAAGCGCCAAGAAAAGCAATGTGTTATAATGAGTTTTGTTTATTGGCATCATTTGATTGAGTTACAAGGTGCATGAAAGGCGTTTTCTCTGCGGATTAGTGGTTTATGGGAAGCTTTTCCTGTAACGGTTAATAAGAGTTAAAGTTTTCACTCTAATTTGATACCATATTATCTGCTTTAATTTTAATTCAATCTAAAGTAATTATTTATGAATCATTTGTATTTAGAGTGGCCACGAATTACGGATTTGGTAGACCAGCTAGCTGAGAAATTACAATATGCACAATTAGTTGTGAGGGTGGCTGCAGAGAAATTAAAGATGGAAAGAGATGAAATGAAGTTGTGGTTGCAAGAACCGAAGTCGAGCCAAGGATTACAGTTCACGCACCGACGCACCCGTAGACGCTCAAACAAGTAATACTACAAACTAAACGACTGAAATTATTATTTTCCTTCATTTTATTTTATTTTGCTCACTCCTTACATTTTATTTTCCTTACATTTAATTTATTTTAGTTTGCTTACTTTTTATTATTACAATTACTTTTTCTTCTTTGACAATTTTGATTGACATTAAGATTAATTTCATAAACTGATGTAAATGAACGACTCGAGTTCTGTAAATTTAATTGTAGGTTGTGTACTTATTTGAATCATGAATAAAATTAAATATTAACTATGGATTTATAATACTATCAAGGGAGGGTGAAGGTTTAGTGTAGAAATACTAAAAATGCAAAACTATAAAAATTAATTCCATTAATAATTAGCCTCACAATCATTAATTTCAAAAGTAAATGATACTTATTGAAGTATTTTTATACAGGACAATTTTTTTAAAAACTCCACTTACAGTTTTACCATTTTAAGAGCACAATGATCAACTCATTTTGTGTTTAGAATAGTAGTAACTCCGCTTGATCATTTTTTTGCAAAGCATCATCCAAACTGAGTAACGTCTAAAATGTTAAATTAAAAATTATGCAATATTATTAAGATTTATGGAATAATAATAACTGCAAAAAGTTAATACTTAATATAGGTAAGTATATACTACCTACCATATATAGAAAAAAGATGGATAAACCAGAAAGAAAATGCCACACGTCATGTTCATCATAAAAATTCATCCAGACACAGTCCCCATTGCCTTCCCGAGACTCCGCAGCAGCCTTATTCCATTCGGTTAGATCAATAATAAAAAAGTTGACAGCAAAATACCCAAAAATGAGCGACAGGCAGAAATATATTATTGGCTGAACAACCCTCAATCCACACTCACGTAATTCACATTGATAAACCTGAAACCCAGAGTCCAAGAGAATTGCAATTTAAGTTTTGAATTTAAAATTGAATTACAATAATACAAAAAAGTAGCATTCAAAGTCTAACTCGACAAGTATTATCTTTAAAAAGCTAGTCTCTAATGCTGATTTCTTGCATTAGTTCGTAAAAAATGGAGAAAATTTTTACACGACAAACAAAAGAAAACACGCAAACAATAAAAAATAGAAGACTTTGAATACCCGTCACTGTGTAGCTTTAACTACCCTTAATAATGTATAGTACCTTCATGATACAATAGTAACTAAAATAAAGTCCCAAATTGGCAATCAAAAATTTCAGTATGGTGTGAGCCAGATCGTCATAGAAGACAAAAACCATAACAGCGACATTCAAAATGATAAACAAAGATACGAAAATGTAACGGTGTAACATGGACTTTGTTGGAGGACGGACCCATGCACAAAAGTTTGGAATAATCCAGCAAATTGTGGGGATATCCTTTCTGCTTAAGGTTGAGTGTTAACCGATCAGCTGTTCCATCCAAAATGATCAGCTGTTCCAAAAATGTATGAATATAACAACGAAAGAACTATCTCGCACTCTGCTCCG